>CAJHQP010004875.1:0-50849 GCA_905132765.1 Moricandia arvensis | reverse complement strand
TCCAGGGTTGGCTTATGGAATGAGTCCAAGTGACCACGTCCGAGAGGATCTGGGTCACCAATACAACCAAGTTTGAGATTGACCTATGGTTGGGATGAGACGGTTGAGTCTCACAGTGGACCAGAACTGCAATATGATCAAGTTCAGTAAAGGACGAGGATCACATATGATCAAGTCCAGTAGTAGATGAGGTTTGCAATTTGATCGAGTCCATGAATGGACCAGGACCAAATTATATGACAAATTTTGGTGATTGACCTAAGTCAAGAATAAGGCAAATCAGTGTAGTACGACTAAGATCGCAAGATTGGCTAAGCTGGAAAAGGTTTGGTCAATTAAGAGATGATCCGGTACATTGTGGTTAGAGTCCATGATGAATTGAAGGATATAAACAATCTGTTAGGACTCGTGGTAATACGAGTAGCCTAAAGATTGAAACGTGACCATTAAGACTTGACTGGTACATTGGGTGGCTTGAAGATTGGGATAATAACCAAGGACTCGAGTGTTCAGCAAGTGGCTTAAGGGCTGGGATTGATCTAGTCCTTTGAATATGTGTTATGACTTAGGCATGTTTTGCTCGCATCGTGAGAGTCGCGATTACGTTTTGAATGAACGAGTCAGAGTACATGATCAAGGTCAGGATGAGAACCTTAGGAAGTTTTCTCTGAATAATAGGACTGAGTACCAAACCGCAAAGGATGGTGCCATCCTAGTCCATGGAAGGATTAGCGTTTCCTAATGAAAGAGGACTGAAGGAGGGATTATGAGAGAAGCTCATAAGCCTAAATTCTTGGTTCATCCTTGTGAACGAAGATGTACCAGAACCTCAAGAAGTACTATCATTGGATCCAATGAAGTCTGATGTGGCAGCATAGGTGTCTAAGTGTTCCACTTGTCAACTCATCAAGGCGAGCATTCAGGTTCCGAGTGGATTGTTAGAAAATTTGTCTATTCTGGTATGGAAATAGGACCATATCACAATGGATTTTGTGACTGGGTGCCAACGACCAGGAATAAGAAGGATGTGATTTGGTTCGTGGTGGATCGCCTGACCAAGTCGGCTCACTTTATGGCCATCAAGAAATCGGATGGTGTTGATCGGATTGTACGCAAGTACATCGATGAGATTGTCCGACTACATGGTGGGCTGGCTAGCATTGTATCAGAGAGGGACTCAAGGTTTACATCCCACTTCTGGAAAGCTTTCCAAAATGCTTCAGGAACGAGGGTAAACATGAGCACCGCCTGTAGTAACCCTCTAGAAGGGGTAAAATGGTCGAGATTGAGAAGTTGGAATTTGGAGCCAAGCTTTTAGGGATCAAAGTATGATGAGGAATGTTGAGTTTTGGTCATATAAAACTTAACATGGTTCGGAGAAAATGGAAGAGTGGTCGAGCATCAACCTGGTGGTCTAGTCGCGGGCAATAAGGATATATCGAGAAATTTTGATATACGAGGTGTTTGAAGAATTGATAGTGAGTTAAACATGAGTCGAATAAGATGGTCGACCATGGTTAGACAATGTCTTAGATTGATCAGAGGGATGTTATTCAAGCATCACGTTTTTGGAAGCACGACGTTTTAGAAGCACGACGTTTCTTCATCACGAAGTCTTCAGAAAAAACTTCGTATCACTAAAATTTTATTTCGGAGATAAATAAGCCGGAAGCAAGACGGAAATTAAGCAGGACGGAAAGTAAGCACGACGGGATCGAAGCACGACGGGAAAACCCAAAGTTGGGCGAAAACCCTAATCTTGGTATTATGGAATTTCTTTGGGGAAGTCGGAGACTCGAGAAATATTTTATGTCAATGTCAGAATTCAGATTTGAATTCATTAAAAATATTCAGCACATCAAAAAGGAGCAGAAAAATATTCAAGATTGATCGCGGATAAAAAAAATATGCCGGAATGACCGAAATTAGACGAATGGACCGAGAAGCACGAGATGGCTCCGTGCATGGGATCAGGACTTGCTGTCAACCATATAACAAGCTGAGTGTCAACAGAAGCTCGAGGTGTCGCCGTGCATGAAGCAGTATCATGCGGAGTGACATGTAGAAGCATGAGATGTCGTTGTATATGCAACCGGAGCATGTTGATCGACATGTGGAGCACAAAGTGTCGTCTAACATGCAATCAGTGCATGCTGTTGGAAATGTATACGTGGTGTGGCAGCATGCATGAGAGATGACCATGCATCCAGCCATGTGTGCGCCCTTGTGTTTCTGCGCATGCGATCGGAAGCATGCGGGCTAACACACAGTCGCTCGTGTGGCCTCTCCTCACTGGCCAGCCACTTCTATATATACCAGCCACGCCCCCTTCAATTTCGCCCATCCCATTACACCTAAAGCAAAGCAAAAACGTCCTTAGAGGGAGAAAGAAGTAAGATGTTTTAGAAGTATAGTCATTTCCGAAGATCGTTATTCTGCCGAGAAGTTCGGAAAGACTGTCCAGAAGCTAAAGAAGGTTTTGTCCGAGTTCAGATCAGTCCAAGTCAGTTTCTTTATGATCAAGCCGAGGTTTTGTCCAAGTCAAGATCAGTCCAGTACAGTCCATTCAAGACGTCAAGGTTGGGTTTGGCCAAGTCCTCTCCTATCAACCAGCTGCTTATGGGCATAAAATATTGTGAGTTAGTTATGGTTGAATTCCACTTGGAATTTAGGATAGTTTTTGGTTATGCTTGAGTTCCACTTGGAACTTAGGATAGATCGAGTAGCATATAAAGTAGAATGCTCACGTTATAGCATCATAGAGTCCTTAGGGTTAATTATTGAACCGGACTTAGTTTAGCACATGCTAAGCTGAAATGAAATGGAATTAAGGCTGAGTTAATAACCTGAATAGGACTAGGGCTAGGATGCATCATGTTTGCTATTCTTGCGTGTTGATATGGTTGAGTGCAGGTTCCCGTTATATTTAAAGATAATTTTATAGAAGGAGGCTCAACTATCTAGGTAACGGTTTGATTGAGTATATTGCTTGTTAGATTAATCAAATGCTTGCTTGTTTAATTAATCTTGTTGATTGAGGTTAGTCAGCTCTTGGTAAGGGAGTGACTAACTGGTGGGTTGTTTATTTATGATATTTTTGTTTAGTATTTTCGATGGTAGTATTAGTGGTCCTAGGCCATATAGGCGAGATTACTGGTACTAGTTGTTAGTGTCGTAGAGTCGAGAGTCTAGGATAGGGTTGTGTGATGCCGACAGCATGTGCGTAACCCACCCATGCTAGGCTTGTTTAGGGGATGATTAGTGTTTCCTCGGCCTCGTATTCAGCGGTTTTAAGGAAACCCCTTATTCGTTGGATCGGGAAGACTCAGAGAGACGGGGTCATGGCCTAGGGCTGAGTGTTACACGACGGTGTAATGTCCGACAGTGACTCGAATGACTGTGGGCTGTCGCGCGATGACCCGAATAACTGTGGGCCCGGTTGGTTGAAAGTTCCTTCTTCGAGCCTTTGTGGTACGGAGATAGGATATTCCCTATGTAGAGGAGGAAACGAAGTCACCAGGGCCCGAGTTAGAGTGTCGTGTTGTTTTAGAGTGTCGTAGAGGGTTATGGAACCCTAGGGTCGAGGTAGATCGAGTCGTAGATAGTTACAGTCTTATTATTGTGATAGAATATTGGTGATTGATTGTCTTGCAGGTTTCTAACATTGAGTTCTAATTCCGGGTTAGGTACCGGATTAGGCTTGGTGTCTCTTTGGTTAGTATAGACCCAAAGTTGGCTATTCTATTGTTTGAGCGATTTCTTATGAAGGGTGGTGGATATTGAAATCTATGCGGTATCATTGATTGGCATCATGTTCTTGTCTGATTGTTGGTCGACCGGTTAACGATACTTGTATAGTCTAAGTGTCTAACACTACATGAGTACTGAATTCAGGTATCTATATGGTTAACTAGGGGTTGATTGTGTAACCTTAGTTATGTTTGCATGCTAGGGCTAGATTGATTGTTATTTTGGGTTGTCTGGGTTATTTACTAGGTTGCGGGTAGAGGCCCCCAGCTCACTGAGTAAGATTAGGTTACTCATCCAACTTCGTTGTCCTTTTTGCAGGTCACTTTAGTAAGGATGATCTGATAGCTTGGGGTTGGACGTTAGGACCGCTGGTGTAGATTTTCATGCCTTTTGTAAACGGTACTTAGATTTTTGGTTGAGTTGACTCGATTTGGCATTAGGCCGGGCCTAGTCTTGAATTATTCAATGTATGAATATTTCCTTGAATCAATAAAGTATGTTTTTATATGCGCATCTCGAGTACTCTAATATTTGACTAGTCCAGTCTAACACAACTTTAGGTCTTGGTACGGGTTGAAAAGCCTTAGTCCTTGATCTAACGGAAATGCTAACTCTTGGTACGGGTTGCAAAGCCTTAAGCCATGATTTAGCGGGACGACTTAGTGGATGAACTGGTCTAGGTCGCGGAGTAAGTTTTATGACTCTGACCAGATTGTCCCTAGCCCATCATGTAGCGCTTCCGGACCTTGGTGTTGGGTTGGACGGTCAGTCATGTTCTTGTTTGATTGTTGGCTGGCCGGTTGGCTCATTTCATCCCTAACCCTGGTTGTTTGTCAGTCTATCGGTCATGTTCTTGTTTGATTGTTGGCCGGTTGGTCGATCATATGTCTAGGACGGTTCAGGGGTGTTACAGAGGTTGTATTAGAGCATGGTTTCGTCCATGCTTCCGGAACTCATGATTTAATCAGTTTTCAAATATTTTATCGAGTCAAAAGAGTCAAAAAAGGCATTAGGGAAACCGGTCACCTCCAGCGATAGGATTTAATTGTTTAGGAACTAGGGTTGAGATAATGGAATCTAGAATTGCTAGGTTGCTGGATAGAATTGTTAGGTTGCTGGTTAGCATTTTGATTAGGTTGACTGGTTAGCTTTGTGTTTAGGTTGTTGATTGGTATTTATTGGAGTAGTTGTTTACTAACTTGCGTCTGAAGTGTTCTATAAAGTTGCAACTAGTAAGTGTGTTCGTTGATCGGAACTTTAAGGATGGAAACCTTAAAGTAGAGGGAGTTCGAGGCCAAAAACCCAAACCCGAAGCCAAAAAGAAAGAGTGAAGATAGGTTCAGAAAGCGTGGAGAGTGGTATAGACTGGACATATGCTGAGGAACAAGACTTCGTTGGGAAAGGAGTTCATCAGTATTTTGGAAAAGACAGTTTGAGAAAAGGTTTGAGTAATCAGGAGAAAGGATGATATCTATCGAAAGGACAAGATAGTATCATGGGAAATTAGAGTGTTATGGAAGAGTAAAAGCAAGAAGATGACTCAGTGATCATTCAAGTGAAGAGATATGAAGGTGATTGTAGAAACCTGGAGGAGCAAACTCAAGGGACAGCAGTAGGCTAAGTAAAGGGGTTATGAAGATGAGTTGAGAATGAGATAAGCATGGGAAATCACGAAGTAAAGAAAGGAAAGGATTCAAGACCAAGGGGAATGCTTTGAGATGTATCAAGGTAGAATGAGTTCAGAATCTAGAATCTGGATCGAGACCAAAGGGGAATGCTTTCAGATGCTTTGAGATGTATCAAGGTAAACTCTTTGGTGGCGAACATCGAGGATCAACCGATTGGATATACCCCCTATTGATCGACGGTCGTATAGAGCATGGAACGAGAGCTTATGATGCTGATGGTAAAAGACTTTTTTATTGGGATAAGAAAGATGAGTATGGCATCTACAGAGATGAGAAAGGTAATGCACAAGCTATAGACGGAAGAGTCGTGAATGTGCAAGAAGAAGACATCCGAGCAGTTCTAGAGAGAACTACTATGTTTGAGCTGAGCAACATATCTTTACCAGGACATGCAGCAAATAACGCTATGTCTACAAAGAAGCAAGAGACATACATCAGAGCAGAGATTGATGATATTGTGGATGAGATCTACAAAGCTCAAGAGATGTCACTGGATGATTTCTACAAGAGGCTTGATGATGTCTACTATCTTATAGACAAATGCCTCACCGGTTTCACTACACGCATGGATGAGATGTAGCAAGCTATGGATACTGTTCAGAGACAGCATGCGATTGGAGCAGATAAATTGACATCGATTGACGGAAGCATCATGCCATCGATCGATATTGTGTTCGACAGACAGAAGTTCGCAGCAGAACACAACTTAGAAGAACGGTTCGATTGAAATTATTTTTTCTCAGAGCCTGATGAAGGAAGATATTTCTCAGAAATTGGAGGATATATTAGAGACTACAGCTGCCAGACTTAGAATCCTACAGCACAGTATTGAGAATTTTCAAAGGAGAATGCATTCAGTGGAGGTTACTAAGGAGATCATAAAGAATGAGAAAGCCAGAGAAGATGAGGCAATGCGAAGTTTCATTGGTACAGGGTTTCAGAAGAGCAAAGAAGATGTAGACACTTGTTTTCCAAGTGTTGATCCACCTCATTTCTAGTCAGAAAGTTCAAAACGTCAACCTTAAGACTATAACCAAGCGCTGAGTGGGAGGCAACCCACTGTTTAGTAAGTTTTTATTTAATTTTTACTTATACAACTATTTATTTCGAGTTTTACTTTGTTTTTAAAGACTATTTGCGCCTACCATCGATCGACACCATAGGGGCACCATCGGTCGACGTTGGATCGCGACCATCAATCGACCACACCCGCCTACCATCGATCGACGCTCTCTTATAGAGAGAGGTATCCAGTTTTCTACTTAAGCTATTTACTTATGATTTGATTTTTCCTAACCAATCTGAGGCGGACTACACTAGGGACAATGTAATTTAAGCCTGGGGGAGGTTCGCTAATGCTATTTTATTGTTTTCTAGTTTTATTTACTATATCTATATAAGTTTTTCAAAAGATTTATTGAGTCTAGAAGAGGACTATGATCAAGATTTATTATTGATTAACCATGCTATAAACACTATTCTTAGAAGGTTGTTTGCAGAGATTAGTAGAGATACCATAGTGGATCATCATGACACTATATCACACTTGCTTATAAAGTTTGAAGGAACTGAAGCTGATTTCCAACACTAATCCTGACATTATTTGCTTGCTTTGGGATTTGGTATACACTGGATCAGATTCTTTCTGCAAGTCTGGAAGGTAAAAGTCTGTGTGCTTCTGATTCCCCTCTCTCTCCCCTTCAGATTAAAAATAAAGGAGCCGAACAGGATTTGGTGCCTACAACCATTAAAACTTGATTCATATGATCCTAGAAAGAGATCTAGGTCAGAAAGAAGTGAACCGGATCGGGTGGCAAAAACCATTAGGGCTTGATTCATAGAAGTCTATCCAAATATCTCAGCCAATTAAAATAAAATAAAATGATACCCTCAAAAGAAAGGGGACATTGACTGAGAAAAAGTGAGAAGAGTGAGAGGAAAGGAATCAGAGAAGACTACATGTGTGCTCAGATACTTGCAGAGGTAAGAGTCCATATGTCCTTTGATCGATACTCCTAAGGTAAAGCCTGCACTTTTATTTTATGCAAAGAAATGAAATAAGTAGAGGGGCGAGTCAGACTAGTATTCGCTAAGTTGTTGGTAGAATGGATTTGGTTGCTATACTAGGATAGGGTATATAAAGTTTCTCTGTGATTGACTTGATAGGATGTGGCTGCAATAAAGCAAGGTGACAGTTATACTTAGACATTATGTGAGTCTTCACTTTTCAAAACCTCTTTCACATGCTTGTTTGCTTGAGGAGAAGCAAAAAGTTAAGTCTGGGGAGTTGAAATAGCCTATTTATTACTAGTTTTAGACCATATTATAGGTTTCATTTATGGTCTATTATGTGTGTCTAGGCTATGCTTTAAGGTCTTTACAGGTCCATGTACGTTTTGGAGATATATGGAGATACTTGGAGCTTTTGGAACATTTATAAGAGAAGAATCCGTATCTGATCATTTAGAGAATCGAAGTACAAGATTGCCATCGATCGATGACACAACCTTGGCGTCGACCGATGACACATGACCAAGATCGATCGATGTTGCACATCTGCCATCGATCGATGTCCATTTCGCAGACAGCCGATTTCAAGCCCAAGTTAGAGACAAGACGCAAGATTACAAGATTACCCCTGAACGAGTTTTGGCCAAGATTTTAGGGTTTATTTATACTTTATATATGACACAAGAAAGGGGTGTGCGGTGCATGAGACAGATTGTGTGCACCAGCATTCCATTATAGCTTTAGGATTTATTTAGGGGAGAAGATTCATAACTTCTTAGGGACATTTGTATTGGAACCCAATATTTTATCTATGCATTATATTAAGATTATTATTCTTAGTTTAATTATGTCTTAGTAGTTATCAACTAGATTTAGGGTTGAATGATAGCAAACATGGATTAGCCCAAAAGTAGGATTGCTAGGTTAAGTTAATATCCATCAATTGAGTTGTGCTTAATGCTTGCATTCTAGAGTAGCTAACTAAGATCTCGAAAGTAGGACATGGACGACTACGAGAGTAGGTTCTGTGCCAGAATAGACTCCATTGAACTAGGTTGTTAGGCGCATGCGAGAGCTGGTCTTATTAGCTTGGTGAACATATCAATTCTCGTTCACACTTCCTTTTGATTTCACCGTCGATCGACACTAGGCCTTAGCCATCGATCGACGGTCTTTCTTTTTGTTCGCATACGAGAGTTGGAGTTAAAAGGGTCAGAATAGTTAATATTTGAGTTCTAGAATACGTACATATCCGTGCTTCATATTCCCTATAATTCATTGAGCTTGAAACCCTAGATCTAGCATATTTACATTTGCATCTAGTTAATCAATCATCATATTTCCATATTTACATTATTAGCATATTTCCATATTGCATCTATACCTTCTAATAAGAAATATTTCATTGACCTGATTACTTTCTACCAATATATATAGTTACCTAGCTTAGCCTTTAGAAATTAGAAATTTATTGTGTGCCACTGTTCTCTGTGGATTCGATCCCTAAGTACTACACTCGATCTCTCTTAACAAGAGTTTTATTATTTTGTGTGTTAGGATTAAGGGTTAATTTGATTGTTGTTTGTTCAGGATATTAATAACCTATTAGAACATTAAAAATACCCACGTCAGAAGCCTATCCAAATATTTCAGTCAATAAAAAAATGATACCCTCAAAACAAGGGAGACATTGACTGAGAATAAGTGAGAAGAGAGAGAGGAATGGAATCAGAAAAGGCTACCTGTGTGTTCAGATACTTGCAGAGGTAAGAGTCCATATATCCTTTGATTGATACTCCCAAGGTGAAGCCTGCACTTTATTTTATGCAAAGAAATGATACCAGTAGCAGGGTGACGTGGGTGTGTTTTTATGTTCTAATAGTGTATAAATATCCTAAACAATCAGCTGTCACATTAACCCTTAATCCTAACACACAAAATAATACACTTTTCAAGAGAGATCAGGTGTAGTACTTATGGATCGAATCCACAAAGAACAATGGCACACAATAGATTTCTTATTTCTAAAGACTAAACTATGTAACTATATATATATTGGTAGCAAGTAATCAGGTCAAAGAAATATTCCTTATTACAAGGTATAAATGCAATATGGAAATATGCTAATAATGCAAATATGGAAATATGCTAATAATGCAAATATGGAAATACGCTTATAATTTAACTAGATGCAAATGTAAATATGCTAGATCTATGGTTTCAGGCAAGTGGATTATAGTAGATCGAGGTTAAGTGTATTTAATCATGGAACTCGAAATCTAATGTAAAAGACCCCAGCTCTCGCATGCGCGTCTAATCTATTGACTAAGTCCAATGTTTCAGCTCTCGATTTTTGACATGAAATGACCATCAATCGATGGCAATGATCCTGCGTCAATCGATGGTTTCTTGAGTCAAGCCTTACGAACTATTTCGATAAGTTCACTAGATTAACTAAATCAACTCTCATTTGTTTCTAGCAACCTAGCTCAACAAAATAAATTCCAGTAGTATACCATGCTCTCGCTTGCGCCTAACTATCCTATTATCAGGGTTTTAGTTAGCTACTCTAGAACACAAGCAATAAACACAATTCTATTAATAGATCTAATAATGACCCTAATAGTTCTATTTTTTGGCTAATCCATCAGTACCATTAATAAACACTAAATCTAGTTAATGACTACTCAAACATAATTAAAGTAAGAATAATAATCTGAATATAATGCATAGATAACATACTGGGGTTTCAATACAAATCTCCCTAAGGAGTTATGAATCTTCTCCCTAAATAAATTCTAGAGCTATAGTGAGGTGGTGCACACTTAGCCCTCTCACTCACACACTTTTTGGCACTTTGCACCAAACTCTCACCAGCACCAAGCACACTTTTTTCTGGTGGAATACATAAAGTATAAATATAAAACCTATGGAAACAAAATTCGCACTGTCGATTTCCATTGAATTACGAACACAGGGTAAACCCTAGTTTTCTATAGGTCCCAGATATCTGCTAAACCACACGCCAATCAGTCAGAATACGAAGTAAATATTGAGAACAAAGTAAGAATCGAAAAGACAGCAAAATGGATGTCTTATTCCGAATTTGTGTATGAGCGTTTACAACAGGATAAGAGCCTAGGCTATGAGAGCTGTCGGCGAGATCCCTAGTTCTAACAACCTAAGACTGCAAAACCCTAGTTGAGTCGCAGCTCGAATTACAAAAACGGAAAGTTGCCTAAATGCTCTAAGGGCTAAGCTATGTTTGCTCTGGGTGGATATTTTCGTGTCTCCTCTGCATCATCACCCTTGAAGTCCTTATATACTCCTATAGAGGCGGTTTTCTCTTTCCCCTTATGCCCTTGGTTGAATTTATCGCTTCGCGGAAATATTCCTTTTTTCCTCCATCTTCAAGATTATCTTCGGAAACTTAAAATTTATCCTTCGATCTTTTATCCCTTCAAACTTAATATTTATCCTTTCCTGAAAAATAAAATAATAATCTTCAAAACGTTTGGGCTTGATTCCGAATAAAATCACGAGTGGGCCTTTAGCCAAACTTTAGACCTCGTCGCGCCGTTTTCTACTTAGGCGTTTCTACGATTTTATCGAAATAACATTGCTAAGACGATGTCATCCGAGAGTTATGATCTTTCGTATGGGACGTGTGACTCTACGTGTTTAGTTAACCATTATCATCTTAAGGATAGACTCGATCCTTACTCGAGAAAACGAGTTTTTTCCGTGAAAAACCAATGTCAATCCCGATCGAGACTGAACAAAAATAAGTTCTTATCCAAAGAGGGAGTTTAACGAGGACGAGGTGAAACTGGGTTGATTTTATCCAGCTGGCCGAACGAGCAAGTTGGATTGCTCAAACCATCTAACTTGCCCGTTCGGCGAGTTGGCCTTGTCCAACTCGCCATACGGGCGAGTTGGTCGTGTTGTACCTACCAACTCGCTCGTACGGCTAGTTGGCCTTTGTCCAACTCACCGTACGGGCGAGTTGGTCGATCCGTGCTGACCAACTCGCCCGTATGGCGAGTTCGCCTTGTCCAATTCGCCATACGGGCGAGTTGGTCGATCCGTGTTCCTTTCTTTTGAGTTTTGGCCCGGAGACTTTCGCCAAGTCAATTTTGAGACATCATTCGTATTGAAACACAATTTTAAGATGCTGATTTCGAGAATACCATTTTTGACCCCAACAAACGCATTCTCCCAGTAGTTTTCCAATGTTGATTCCATCGTAACCGATTTTGACACCAATAGTTAGCCCCCAGCTCGTTAGAATCACAAGGTTCTAGCGAGCAGTCTTGGCAGGTTTGGTAAGTTAGGCGGAATCACTGTTTCAAAAGGTCCGTTGAAAGTGGTCTACTTAATCCTCTAAGAGCGGAATGTAGTAGGATTGGGGCTTCTCCTGGTGAAGGCTGCCTACGTACCCTCTTAGAGGGATCAAACCTTTCGTAGTTCGTCCTGGAGTTTAAGATTCACATGACCTGTTTTCCAGTGAGACCTTTATAGTCTAGTTATGGGTAGAGATTATCGAGCATGTTGATGTCGATGTCATTTTGTATCAGCCCCGAAACTAGTCTCGTAGGCTGTTTGTTTTGGCCAAGTGTGGCCGATATATTTTTTGGACTGACCGTGTGTAGGTTCGAGTCCATGCCACTTTGCGATTTCTTTTTAAATTGTGTTTCGTGTTTTAAGTGCATGTTTGTATTCATATGAATGTAGAGGGAAGAATATGAGTTGTCATCTCATAGTTTAACTCTGGGTGAACTTGTATACTCGTGGTCTGTTTCAAGAGTTTTTCGCAGCTCGTAAACTTGCAGGTTTTCTGAAGACGTTTTAATATTAGCCAAGAGACAAGTTTTGGGATTTTTTATCATGGTGTTTTATACTATGACTAGAGATGTTAAAGACCAGTGTGCTGGGTTTAGGGTAAGACCTAGGTCAAATCACAGTTTTAGGGGGTGCGATGACTCCTCCGACTTACGTTTCCCGTATTGCTTTTTACCTGATTTCGTCTCGCTTTAAAATCCGTGATATGTTTTCGGCTTATACTACTTGTCTAGGTATCGAGCATCTCTTTGAGGAAAAATTTTAAGCCTCCCGAAAGTGCTGACCAAAATTTCGGATTTCTTTTATAGCGCTATTACCCTTGTGTCGGGTGTTCGAGAGCTATCTCTACGAGATGGATTAGTCTGTTTAGGACGTTAAGAGTTTGTTGTGATCAGCAACAAACTTATTTATAGATATAATCGTTTTTGAACCTTCCTGAAGGATACATGTTAAAGAAGGTGTGTATGTTTTATAGTCGCAGATGGACTGGTTTTAAGGTTAGCATTCTGTTTCGGAAAGTTTCGAAGAAAAACAGTTCTCCGAGCGTTAGTGACGTCTCGCTGTATCAAAGGTTGATTTTTTCTTTCGTATGCCACATTTCGTTCTTGAAATGTTTGTGGTCTTGAAGGTGTGTGGTATCGCAAGGATGCTTCATATAGCTCTAGGAGCTTTGTTACGAGATTTTCCTTATGTTCCGCTTTTCACTTGTAAAACGCTCAGGGTTTAGAGTAAACTGCAGAACTTATTGAACTTGGTCGGTTGTCGACAAATTTATGTTTTCCGTTAACCGTACGGTGGTTACGACTAAGTTTGGATATTAAGAATTTGTCTTATGATTTCCGATTCTGGATTATACGATAGTTATTTTCACTTGGCATTTTAGAATAATAGTGGATTGTCTTTTTGCCGCTAAATGATTGGGTGGAGCAGTTGTTGCTCAAACATTTTGGCTCGGTCTGAAGGATGTGTTTAGCCGAATAGCCGAGGATGTTTCTGGTCACGGATAGACTATGGCACGTTTTTGTTAACATTAAGGTCATGTTAGTTTAGAACTTTCCTAAAGAGGATACCGAATTCCAGTTCGGATTGTTATCGGAAGGAGTAATTGGCTGAGGACCAAAGAGCGTTTTTCGAGATCTACTGGCCAAGTCGGAGTTTTCCGTGCTATAGTCGTACGAAACTTTTTTGTTTTTGTATGATGAAGTCAAAAACTAAAAGAACCGATAAAGAACCTGTATGAGATGATTGCCTCCTTGGAATCAACCAAGGGAGATGGGAGGCAGAATCCAGCGAGCCGTATGGCTAAGGAGTGAGATATGTAAGATCGTAGTTCGAAGATATAAAGTTTAGTTTTTTTTCGTTGAGAGACGCAAATCGTCCAAAACACTTCTCCGTAAAACTTGCTACCGTTTCCGAAAGTTTCTTCGCATAACTTGGTGTGGCTATACGAAGGATGTTTCGCGTAAGTTTTACGAGAAACGAATGGCATAGAAGTAAGTTGAGAATGAGGAATATGTTTTCCTCATTCTCTTCTCCACATTGCGAAGTCGTTTTTTCATGACACCGATCTTCTTTTCTCGTAGGTTCTTTCCGTATATAATGTCATTGTTATACGAAAGTAATGGATGATCGGTTTTATGAGGCATCACATGGCCTAAATGATTTTCTTTCTACTACTGCGAGTGTTTGTTTTGTCGAAAGCATTTTCTTGATGTCGAGACAAAAAAAAAAATTGAAGTATGGGAATATACGAGTATAGTATACGTACCTACTCCTTCCCTATTTTTTTACTAAACAAAATGGCTGAACCGATATTTTGAAGGGTTGTGTACATTTTTTTCTTTCGAAGATTGGGATGATCGACAATCCAGGTCGGTTTAAAGAAGACTCTAGATTGTGACTTGGGGACTTACAGGTTGACGACTAGGAATACGTCGGTTTTAAAAAAAAATTGTTAGGAACGAGACGGTTTTAAGACGACGTTCGCGTTTCTAGTTCATTCTTTCCTTTGGAAGCGAGCTAAGTGTGTGTGTTTCACGGTTTTTCGAGAGTTTAGATCGGTTTGCAAATTTGCGTAAGCAGTCGCAGAACAATAGATCGAGACACAAAAAATCCTAAGATTTAGATAACTAAACTATTCTCCTAGATTCTAAGTTCCCTAAAGTTTTATGGCGATCTCCGAAGCGTTTTTATTTCTTAGTCTGATTTCAAAAAGTTCCAAGCCGGCCATACTTAGTTTTCTCGAAGGTTTTGGGTTCAGCTCTTCTCCATTTTTCTTTCTCATCTCCCTTCCTCTTCTCGTGTCTGTATGCCCCTTAAGAATGGTAATAATATTAGTTCTTCCTGGCCGCGTTAGGCTCGAACATGTCTTGCGGTTTTTATCGTAACTTTCCCACAGTAAATCCAATCTAGACGAAACAAAGGATGTTTCGATCGGGGTTCAAAGGAGAAGGCTGAGATGTAGGCAAGGGCAAGTAGGATGCCCAATAGGGCGAGGAGGATGCCCAAGAGGGCAGGTCGGACGCCCAAGAGATCGGGTAGGAGCAAGCCAAGGTGTTTAGGCGAGTCTCACTTGTTTTAGTCTTAAAATCACAATGGAGATGAAACAAAATGCGTTTCGATCAAGATTCTAAAGAGAACACAAAAGAGAGTCTCATCAGGGCTTGCCAACCTCGCCATGAGGCGAGTTGGAGGGATTAAATCAAATTCGCCATCGGGCGAGTTGGACATTGTGGGTCCAACTTGTTTTGATCGTAAAATATCAACGAAACTCTGATTGAGAGGAAACAAAAAGCATTTTGATCAGGACTCAAAGGAGAATGCAAGGGAGATCCAAAGTAATGCTTGTTTTGTCAAACTCGCGAAATGGGCGAGTTGGACTAGTCAAACTCGCCCAATGGGAGAGCTGCACGGCTTGCAATGTCCAACTCGCCCGCTGGGCTAGTTTGACTGGTCAAACTCGCCGAATGGCCGAGTCGCACGGCTTGTACCGTCCAACTCACCTGTTCCGCGAGTTGGACTACTCGTGTTTTGATGGTATGCTGGTGCGGTCATTTCGTAAAAATTATTTTTACGAAAGTTGTATCATAAAATGCTATCTCGTTACACTTTCCGAACGATGTTCCATAAAACATTGTCGAGTTTGATTTTACAAACTGTTTCGGAAAATTTGTTTGAGCTTTAATTTTACAAAAGTTATTCCGCGAAATGTCATGAGTTTAGTTTTACGAAAGCTGTTTCGTAAAATGTTGTTGATTTTAATTTTACGAAACTTGTTATGTAAGCGTGTTTTCGAGTATACTTTTTACGGAATTTTTACGGTAGTTGTTCCGTAAAAAGTTATTGGGTTTGGCCGTACGAGAGATGTTCTAGGAAAACTCACCTTTTGCGGCCGTTCCGCGGATTTATTTTCTGAGTTTTGGTATCAGATACTCCAGCAGTAAGGATCTTGATTTATTGTGACTCAACTTAATCAGAAATTTTCTCGTTTTCCGCAGGATTGATCCGAGGAAGTTTTGAATATTTTTTTTGAAATAAGCTCAGTATGCAAATATCGAGAATTCGATTACCATAGAAGATAATCTTAAGTATTTTACGAAACCTTAGGTTTTAGGAATGTTTTAACTGTAAGGGAAACGATCTCCCGTTTTGCTTTGTCTCGTCTTCGTCAACCGTTTTTGGCTTTGACCGATTTTTAAGAAATCAACTTTGTTTTCTCCGAAAGTTACCCGGAAGAAGTAAGGCTATGGGGGTTGCGAACCCGACTTCTTGTTCTTCTTCTTTCTCCACGTAACATAGGGTTTCTCCGCGACTTCGCGAGGTTGAAGCGAGTTTTCTTTCTCCAAAGACGTTGACAGAAATTATTTGGAAGAAGTACAGCGGTGAGTTGCATAACCGATTTGCTGTGCTTTTTTTTTCCGCGAGTTGCCTAGGGTTTCCGCAATTTCTTGGAGGGGAATTTTTTGGAAAAGTTTTCGGAAACGTATTTTGGTCAAACCCTTACGCGCTGAGATTTCTCCAATTCAGTAATTAGAAGAACCTTACGGGGTTCGATAGATTTTATGGTTGCCCTTTGTTATTAGAGGGAGAAATCACGTGCTCGTTTCAGTGCTTTTCCTATGGCGGAAGGTCACGATTAAGTTTTCGATTTTTTTGAATACTAAGGATTTTGCGTAAGCGTTGAACATTGGAGCATTCAGTGCTGCGAGTTTGTCTTTCATATATCCCGACATCGTTTCGATCAAGCGTTTTGCGGCTATGAGTTAGAGTAATTTGTACCCCCTCCTTCTACCGCCAAACTGTGGGAACCGAAATTCGTACTGTCAATTTCCATTGAATTAGGAACACAGGGTAAACCCAAGTTTCCCAGAGTTCCCAGATATCTTTTAAACCACACGCCAATCAGCCAGAATACAAAGTAAATATTGAGAACAAAGTAAGAATCAGAAAGAGAGCAAATAGATGTCTTATTCCGAATTTGCGTATGAGCGCTGTCGGTGAGAATAGGAGCCTAGGCTATGAGAGCTATCGGTGAGATACCTAGTTCTAACAACCTAAGACTGCAAAACCCCAGTTGAATTGCAGCTCGAATAACAAAAATGGAAAGTTGCCTAAATGCTCTAAGTGCTAAGCTATGTTTGCTCTGGGTGGAGATTTTCATGTCTCCTCTGCATCATCACCCTTGAAGTCCATAGATACTCCTTTAGTGGCGGTTTGCTCTCTCCCCTTCTGCCCTTTGTCGAATTTATCGCTTCGCAGAAATATTCCTTTTTTCCTCGATCTTCATGATTATCTTCGGAAACTTAATATTTATCCTTCGATCTTGAAATTTAATTCTTCAAACCTAACATTTATCCTTTCCTGCAAAGTAAAAGAATAACCATCACAATTTTGGGCTTGATTTCAGATAAAATCGCGAGTGGACCTGTAGCTGAGCCTTCAGACCTCGTCGGGTTGTTTTCTGACTTAGGTGTTTCTACGATTTTGTCGAAATAACATTGGTTAAGACGACGTCGTCTGAGAATTAGGATCTTTCGTATGGGTTATGTGACTCTAGGTGTTTAGTTAACCGTTATCGTCTCATATGATTGACCCAATCTTTCTCAAGAAAATGAGTTTTTTTCGGTGAAGTTCCAATGTCAATCCTGATCGAGACGGAAAATGAATATTTCCGCGAAGCGATAAATTCAACCAAAGAAAGAAGGGAAAATAGCAAACCGCCTCTAGATGAGTAATATAAGGACTTCAAGCGTGATGATGCAGAGGAGACACGAAAATATCCACTCAGAGCAAACATAGCTTAGCACTTAGAGCATTTAGGCCACTTTTCCATTTTTTTTTTATTCGAGCTGCAACTCAACTAGAGTTTTGCAGTCTTAGGTTATTAGAACTAGGGATCTCGCCGACAACTCTTATAGCCTAGGCTCCTATCCTGTTGTAAACCCTCATACGCAAATTCGGAATAAGACATCTATTTTCTCTCTTTTGATTCTTACTTTATTTTCAATATTTATTTCGTATTCTGATTGATTGGCGTGTGTATTAGCTGATATCCGGGACCTCTGGGAAACTAGGGTTTTTCCTGCGTTCCTAATTCAACGGAAATTGACAGTGCAAATTTCGGTTCCCACAGTTTGGCGCTAGAAGGAGGGGGTACGGATCAATCTAACTCTCAGCAGTCAACGGTCAATCGAAACATGTCAGATCTCAACAACCCACAGCCTCGTAACGATAACGTCGTCGACAAGAACGTTGAAAAAACTCCAGCGAAAAACGTCACTGCGGTCAACGATGACGCAAACACCGCAACATTTGAGGAGGTGAAGAAGATGTTCTCGACTTTTGAGAAGAAGTCGAAAGAACAAGTTAAGATCATGAATTTTCTCTCTAAGCAGGTTGAAACCCTCACAGCGAGGAACAAGGCCATCATTCCGCAGGGAACAACCCAAATCCCCGAAAGAAGACTCGACTTGCAATGCCTTTGTACCGGTCCGATAATGCGTAAGGAAAACCATCTGGACAAAACCCTGACGAAGTCACCCCGCGCCCTACACCGAAAAACCCGGGAGACCTTCCTCCTATCGAGGAAGATAAAGAAGGAGGAGAAGTCGAACGTGTCGACGTGGAATCTAGCAGTCAATCCGAACCTACAGACAAAGACGCATATATACATCCGCGCCGCACAACAAGTCGAGCAGCTCAGGATGAATCCTAGTTTGACAACCCTGTGAACGAAGAAGAGGAAGCTATCTTCTGGAAATAACATGAAGATATGGCCGAGGAGCAAACTCAGAGCACTTGCAGAAAATGCCGACAAAGTCGGAAATCTGCTAGCAATAGTTCTGAAATGTGGGATCTCAGCAATGATCTCATGAAAACAGTGGCCGAAGTCAGGGCGGTGAAGTCCCAAATCCACCACGCTACTAGCACCGCACTGGAGATCGATCTACTGCTCGAAGAAGCTTGTAACAACCCTTTACTACTCGTATCACCAAAACTAGGGTTTCAGATTCTGGGAAGGTCAAAGTGATGCAATACGACAGAACTACTGATCCTAAGGCACACCTACATGCTTTTCAGGTCGCGATGGGTAGAGCCAGATTCAGAGAAAATGAGAGAGAAGCTGGTGAATGACGCATCTTCGTAGAGAACTTTCGCAGAGTAGCGCTAGAATGGTTCTCTCGCCTCTGGAAAAACTCTATTTGAAGCTTCCTCCAGCTCGCCTCAGAACTCCTCAAATAATACTTGATGTTCATAGATCGAGAAACCTTCGACGTGGACCTTTGGAGATTGTCCCAGGGAGAGTACGAAACTCTCCGCAACTTCATAAAATGGTTCAAAACCGTCATGGCTAGAGTCAGCGGGATAAGCGACAAAGTCGCGATAGACGCACTTCAAAAAAAGCTTTGTTTAAAGTCGAAGTTCAGGAATTAGATAAATTTGGAAAAGCCGCATACGATCCAAGATGCACTTCACAAAGCCACGGATTACATAATTATCGAAGAAGAGACAAGGGTCTTGTCCCAAAAATGGAAGCCAACAAAGAATGCGTCAAGGATCCGGGTTCGGATCAGAAATTAAAAAGAAAAACCCACGCGACGACAGAAACCCCCAACACGGAGACGAAGAAACAAATTGAGCGCATAGCTACGCTATTAACTCCATATCAGAGCAAGGACTGACGGCGGGTAATACGTGGACCTAAAATCCGAGTTACAACAAAAACCCCTTCTGCAATTTTCACCAATTGCGCGGACACTCGACCATTAACTGCAAAGTTCTCGGTGCAAGATTTGCCGCGAAACTGCCCTCCGGAGAACTCTCAGAAGTCTCTAGCGTGAAGAATCTCATCCGTAACTCAGATCGCCCCCCAAAAAATGACAAAACTCCTAAAACGGAGAAACCTTTCCATGGGGACCAATCGGGAGAAAAGCGTGACAGAAGGTAGGATGATAAGGGCAACGACAGCAACCGCCGCAAGGTAAACATGATCATCGACGGATCACAATTCTGCAGCGACACCGTCTCGGCTGTCAAAGCTTATCAGCGCAAGGCCGAGAAAAGCGCGAATTTTACAATCTGGCCCAATAGCAATGACACTCCAAAAGAAGTAATCACTTTCAACGAAGAAGAAGCCGGAGGAATCGATCAGCCACACCGCGACCCACTCGTAATCGATCTCGTGGTAAGAGATCTCGAGGTCGCCAGGGTTCTCATAGACACCGGAAGCACAGTCGATGTCATCTTTCGCGACACTCTTAACGGATGAACATCGAGTTAGGCAAAGTTGTACCATCACCTAAGCCGCTAACCGGAGAGAAAAGATTGGTCTCTGAGAATAAAATATAAACAAAACGTATTAGAGATCGAACTCCACCGAAACAAAAAAAAAGGGGGGGGGGGTAAAGAAAAGAGAAAAGGGGATATGCTTGATTAAGGATACCTTTCAAACCCCATCTAGTCCTAAAGATGGAGAGGCCGCTTTCCTCTATGGTCGCATCATCAACACAGACAAAAAGAAGTGTTTCCATTCATCCCCGATCGGGGCCTCAACTGAATTATTGACAATTTTCCGACTGGTTTAAGCAAAGCGTCGAGGTGTTTGGCGTAGAGGGTTATACCCAACTCGTAACTAAGCACGAGAATCCCCACAATATGTTGCCAAGCCACACAGTGCTTTTTATGCCGAATGAGTGTTTTTAGATATTTTGGATTTGTTTAGTGTAGAAATAAACTCGAGTTATCATCTCGACTTCCTCCCTTTTTTGTGGATCGCCCTATTCGTTGTTCGTGCAAGATGTTCGAGGATTTTTCGAAGTTTCGGGAATGTTTAGATACGGACGAAGAGACATGCTTTTAGGATCTCGTATCTTTTTGATGTCATGTCTTGAAATGTTAGAGACCAGTGTGATGGGTTTCTGGCAAGACGTAGGTTTACTTTTGGTTTAAGGCTTTGCGATGACTAATCGGATTTTGTTTTGCCTGCTTCGATTTTAACCTGACTCCATTCTGATTTAAAGTCCACTATAGGTTCTTGGCTTATACGACTTGTCTGGTTGGAGTCGAGCATCTCTTCAGGGACAATTTTTAAGTCTCCCGAAAGTGCTGACAAAAATTTTGGATTTCTTTTATAAGCGCGTTGTTTATCCTAGTCGGATGTGAGAGGGTCTGTCCTTAGGACATACCTGGATGCGTTTATTTAAGACGGCTAGGGTGCTCGGCGGGGCCAATTGCCGAGTATTTTGTAGTTGGGAATGGACTGGGGGTGTATTCTCGAAAATTAAGATGACGTCTCGCCTATTTTTTTAAAAATCATTTTTTGTAAGTAATGTTTTTAGCGTATGGAACCATGATCTCGTGCTTTGATCGGGAATCGATGATTTGACCCAAGATAGGATGGTGTAGAGTTGATCCGTTTTGAGGTAGAACGAGTTTTCGCGAGTTTCCTTTTTTGGGATGGTGCGATAATCGTTTTTCTCGTGTAAGGATGTATGAGATAGTGTTTCTTTACGGGCTGATAGAAAATTTACGAATTTATAAAAAAAGTCTTTACTGTCGAGAAAAGTTTTAAAAATTCTGGGTACATTTCAAAAAAAATTATTTCTGAATGTGGGAATATACGAGTGTTTGTATATGTACCCACCCCCCCCCCCCCCCTTTTAGAGAGGGGGATAACTGAACTCGTCTTTTGACGAGCAGCCTACGTACCTCTTTCGAGGATAAAGCCATCTCGTAGTTCTGTTTGTTTGGGCGAGTCTGTTTACTTGGCCGTTGTGTTTGTGTCGACTGCGTCAGTTGCTGAGTCGACGTTTTCTGTTGGACTTGTCTTCTTTGATAGGATGGGTGTGTTGCGTGTTGGGCACTAGAACTGGTTGTTCGCTGGCCGTTGCTAGAATCGACGGGTCAGGGTCGTCCTTGCCCGAAGTACTTTCGGCTGATGTCTGGGCTATCCTTGGGCGCTTGGAATTTTTCATTGTGGTGTTTGTGATTTGTCTTTTCTTGTGTTTGGCCAGGAAGCAGCGTATCGACTGCTTCTGGAAGCCCCAAATTATGGCAATCTCGTTGTGAGTTAGGAACTTAATGCCTAAGTGGTAAGTTGATGGGACTGCCTTCATGGCGTTTAGCCAAGGCATGCCCATGATGACGTTGTAGATGGCTGGGTGGTCGACGACCGCGAAATCGACGATCTTGCTGACTTGTTTTCGCTACCACAGGTAATTTGATAGATCCGAGGGTCATTGATGTTATGCGAGATAAACCGGTTAGCGGCTTATGTGATGGTACAACTTCGCCTAACTCGATGTTCATCCGTTTAAGAGTGTCGCAAAAGATGACGTTGACTGTGCTTCCGGTGTCTATGAGAACCCTGGCGACCTCGAGATCTCTTATCACGAGATCGATTATGAGTGGGTCGCAGTGTGGCTGATCGATTCCTCCGGCTTCTTCTTCGTCGAAAGTGATTGCTTCTTTCGGAGTGTCATTGATCGTGGGCCAGATTGTCGAATTCGCGCTTGTCTCGGCTTTGCGCTGATAAGCTTTGATGGCCGAGATGGTGTCAGCTCAGAATTGGTGATCCGGGGCATCGATGATCATGTTTAACCCTGCGACGGTTGCTGTCGTTCCCCTTATTATTCATGCCTTCTTCCGCGCTTGTCTTCCCGATTGGTCCCCTTGGGAAGGTTTCTCCGTTTGAGGAGTTATGTCATTCTTCGGGGGGCGATCTGGTCGCGGATGATATCCTTCACGTGGGAGACATCCTAAGAGTTTCTCCGGAAGAGCAGTTTTGTGGCCAATATTGCGGCCGAGAATCTTTGCAGTTAATAGGTCGAGTGTCCGTGCGTTTGGTGAAATCGCAGAAGGCCATTTTCCTCGTAAGTTGGATTTCGGATCCCAGTTTACCTCCGCCGTCCGTCTTGCTCTCCGATCCGGAGTTAATAGCGTAGCTATGCGCTCCCTGCGTTTCTTCGTCTCGATGTTGGACGTTTCTGTCGTTGCGAGGGTTTTTCTTTTTAATTTCTGATCCGACCCCGGATCCTTTGACGCATTCTTTGTTGGCTTCCATTTTTGGACAAGACCCTCGTCTCTTCTTCGATGATAATGTAATACTGCCTGGCTTTGTAAGCGCGTCTTGGATCGTACGCGGCTTTTCCAAAAGTTATCCACTTCCTGAACTTCGACTTGAACCAAGAGCGTTTTTCGAAGTGCGTCTATCGCGACTTTGTCGCTTATCCCGCTGACTCTAGCCATGACGGTTTTGAACCGTTTTATGAAGTCGCGGAGAGTTTCGTCCTCTCCCTGGGACAAGCTCCAGAGGTCCACGTCGGAGGTTTCTCGATCTATGAACATCGAGTATTGTTTGAGGAATTCTGAGGCGAGCTGGCGGAAGCTTCCGATGGAGTTTCGCCATGAGGCGAGAGAACCATTCTAGCGCTGCTCCGCGAAGGTTCTCTACGAAGAGGCGGCATTCACCAGCGTCTCTCTCGTTTTCTCTGAATCTGGATCTACCCATCGCGACCTGAAAAGCCTGTAGGTGTGCCTTAGGATCAGTAGTTCTGTCGTATGGCATCACTTTGACCTTCCCAGGATCCGAAACCCTAGTTTCGGTGATACGAGTAGTAAAGGGGGTTTTACGAGCTTCTTCGAGCAGTAGATCGATCTCCAGTGCGGTGCTAGTAGCGTGGTGGATTTGGGACTTCACTTCCCTGACTTTGGCCACCGTTTTCATGAGATCATCGGGGAGATCACGGATTTTCGGAACTCTTGCTAGCAGAATTTCGACTTTTTCGGTGTTTTCTGTCAGTGCTCCGAGTTTGCTCCTCAGCCATATCTTCCTGTTCTTTTCAGAAGATAGCTTCTTCTTCTTCGTTCGCAGGGTTGTCGAACTGGGATTCGCCTCGACCTGCTCGACTTCTTGTGCGGTGCGGATGTATGTCTGCGTCTTTGTCCGTAGGTTTGGACTGACTGCTAGATTCCACTCGACACGTTCGACTTCTCCTCCTTCTTTATCTTCCTTGATAGGAGGAAGATCTCCTGGGTTTTTCCGTGTATCCCCGGGGGCGACTTCGTCAGGGTTTTGTCCAGATGGTTTCCCTTGCGCAGTATCGGACGGTCCAAAGGCATGCGAATTTGAGTCTCTTCCGTGGATTTCAGGTTGTTCCCCGCGGAAAGGTTTGCCCTGTTCTTGATGTGAGGGTTTCAATCCTGTTTAGCGAGAGAATTCATGACCTTATCTTGTTCTGCCGACTAATTCTCAAATTCTAAAACATCTTCTTCACCTCACTCGAACCATTGCGGTGTTTGCGTTGGGCATTGACCCGCCAGTGACGTTCATCGCTGGAGTGTTTCCATGTTCTCGATGTCGCAACGTTAACAATCAACGAGGTTGTTGGTTGTTGAATCTGACATGCTTCGATTACAGGTTGATAGCTGAGACTTAGATGATCCGTACCCCCCCCTCCCCTCCTTACTAGCGCCAAACAAACCGTGGGAACCAAATTTGCACTGTCGATTTCTGTTGAATTAGGACCGCATGGGTAATACCTTAGTTCCCATGAGCGTCCCGGAATATCTTGCTAAACCACACGCCAATCAATCAGAATACGAAGTAATATGGAAAACAAGTAAGAATCGAAAAGAGAGCAAATAGATGTCTTATTCTGAATTTGCGTATGTGCGTTTACAACAGGATAGGAGCCTAGGCTATGAGAGCTGTCGGCGAGACCCTAGTTCTAATAACCTAAGACTGCAAAACCCTAGTTGAGTCGCAACTCGAATAACAAAAACGGAAAGTTGCCTAAATGCTCTAAGTGCTAAGCTATGTTTGCTCTGAGTAGAGATTTTCGTGTCTCCTCTGGATCATCACCCTTGAATGTCCTTATATACTCCTCTAGAGGCGGTTTTCTCTTTCCCCTTCTGCCTTGGTCGAATTTATCGCTTCACGGAAATATTCCTTTTTTCCTCGATCTTCATGATTATCTTCAAAAACTAACATTTATCCTTCGATCGTGAAATTTATCCCTTCAAACTTAACATTTATCCTTTCTTACAAAAGAAAAGAATGAATCGTCACAAAGTTTGGGCTTGATTTTGGATAAATCGCGAGTGGGCCTTTAGCCAAGCTTTAGACCTCGTCGGTCCGTTTTCTGACTTAGGTGTTTTCTATGATTTTATCGAAATAAACATTGCTAAGAAGATGTCTTTGGAAAGTTAGGATCTTTCGTATGGGACGTGTGACTATAGGTGTTTAGTTAACCGTTGTCTGCTCATACAAAAGACCCGATCCTTTCTCGAGAAAGCGAGTTCTTTTGGTAAAGTTCGATGCAATCCCGATCAAGATGGAACAAAGATAAGTTTGACCAAGTATCAAAAGAGGGATTTAACAAAGACGAGGTGAAACTGGATCGATCTGATCCGACAGCCGAACGAGGGAGTCAGATAGCTCGTGCCATCTAACTCGCTGTTCGGCGAGTTGGTCGTGTCGTACGGCCGAGTTGGTCGTGTCGTACGGGCGAGTTGGTCGTGTCATGCCATCCCACTCACCCGTATGGCGAATAGGACAGTCCGATTCGCCGTACGGGTGAGTTAGTTGGTTTGTTCTGTCCAACTTGCCATATGGGCAAGTTGGTTGATCCGTGCTGACAACTCTCCCGTATGGCGAGTTGGTCGGTCCGTGTCGTCCAACTCACCATACGAGTGAGTTTGTGGATCTGTGTTCCTTTCTTTCGAGTTTTGGCCTGAAGACTTTCGTTAAGTCAATTTCGAGACTGCATTCGTATAGAAACATGATTTTTAGATGATGATTTCGAGAATACCGTTTTTGACCCCAACAAACGCATTCTCCCGATAGGTTTCAGACGTTGATTCCGTCGTAACCGATTTTGACCCCAACATTTGTCCTTCTGAGTCTTCGGTCTTTCTTCTCTCTTGCGAACCACGCACGGAACAAACCCATCAATGGAATCCTCCGATCCTTCCTCAACCGGCAGATCTGTCTGGTACCTGAGAACGGTGGAGAGCAACAACATGACAGACCCTCTTTGGGTTAAATGTTGCCCAAAAACACGGGCGATCGCCGAAGCAAGTCTCGGATGGTATCCAGACCTTGCGGACTCAGACGTAAATATTGGTCTCTGAAATAATATGTAACCGAAACGAATTAGATATCGAACTCCACTGAAAAAGGGTGTAAAGAAAAGATTAAAGGGGCTACACTTGATCAATGATACCTTTCAAACCCCATCTAGTCCATAAGACGGAGAGGCCGTTTTCCTCTACAGACGCATCGTCAACACGGACGGAAAAAGTGCTTCCGCCAGTTTGAGATGAATTTGCTTATGATCGTCATCCCCGACCGTGGCCTCAACTGAATTATTGATGATTTCCCGACTTGTTTAAGCAAAGCGTCGAGGTGTTTGGCATCGAGGGTTATACCCAACTCGTAACACAGTACGGAATCCCGACAATATGCTGCAAGCCACACAGGTTTATTTGACCAATCGATATCCTGGAACAATAAAGAAGTCGCTCTATGACCTCGGTAACATGAAATCACAAATGGCATTGCGTCAGGAACACCTCGTAACACGTGAAGTAACCAATAAGGTGGAAAACTCAGCAACCTCTCGTTCCTCCGGAAGACGAAACTTGACCAATTTAGGAACTCGACAATGGCTCCGGATGGCATACAGCCCATTCGAACAGCTTTTACTGGGAAAACCCTCTACGGGGTTGGCACAAAACGGAGGCAAAGCCCACGTACCTGATCTGGGGGGTTTCACTTATCCCCTGGCCCACCCAGTACGCTTCAGCTTTTAAGGATCGACTGAGTAGGCCGAGAATTCCACCTTCGACACAGCATCATTGTGTTGCGAGCTGGAACCATCAGGGAAGGGACGGTCATCACGAGACTTTGAGAAACTCTCTCCCGAAGATATAGCTTCCTTTTACCAAAGGAATGAAAGAGAGGATAAAATCTTTTTATTCTTAAAAAAGTTTGTGAAAATATACAAATGAAGAGTTTGTAAAACCACTCCACATACTTATAGAAGAAAGGCTTCACTCATTTCTCCTCCAGGCTTCAGACATCGGATTCCACCAAATTCATCCATTATGCTTGAAAACGCTCTCAAGAACTTCACAGTTCTGACAAGCTAGAGGGCTAACTGTTGGGGTCAAAATCGTTACGATGGAATCAACGTCGGAAAAATACTGGGAGAATGCGTTTGTTGGGGTCAAAACGTGTATTCTCGAAATCAGCATCTAAAAATCGTGTTTCTTTACGAATGCAATCTCGAAATCGACTTTACGAAATTCTGTGGGCCAAAACTCAAAAGAAAGGAACACGGATCAACCAACTCGCCATACGGGCGAGTTGGATGGCATGAAAAGACCAACTCACCCGTACGGTGAATTGCACAAGGCCAACTCCCGTATGGCGTTAGTAGGCATGACTTGACCAACTCGCTCGTATGGCGAGTTGGACAAGGCCAACTTACCAAACGGGCGAGTTAGATGACATGAGCAGTCCAACCCGCTCGTTCGGCAAGTCGGATCAAATCAATACAGTTTCACCTTGTCCTCGTTAAACTTCCTCTTTCGATACTTGATCGAACTTATCTTTGTTCCATCTCATCGGGATTGACATTGGAAGTTTACCAAAAGAACCCATTTTCTCGAGAAAGGATCGTCTCAGTCGTATGAAACGGTAACGGTTAACTAAACACCTAGAGTCACACGGCTCATACAAAAGATCCTAACTCTCGGACGACGTCGTCTTAGAAATGTTATTTTGATAAAATCGTAGAAACGCCTAAGTCAGAATACGGCCCGAGGAGGTCTAAAGCTCTGCTAAAGGCCCACTCGCAATTTTATCTGAAATCAAGCTCAAATTTTGTGACGGTTTATATTTTATTTTGCAGGAAAGGATAAATGTTAAGTTCAAAGGAATAAATGTTAAAATCGAAGGATAAATGTTAAGGTTTCCGAAGATAATCATGAAGATCGAGGAAAAAAAAGGAATATTTCCGCGAAGTGATAAATTCGACCAAGGGCAGAAGGGGAAAGAGAAAACAGCCTCTACATGAGTATATATGGACTTCAAGGGTGATAATGCAGAGGAGACACAAAAATCTCCACTCAGAGCAAACATAGCAAAACACTTAGAGCATTTAGGCAACTTTCCGTTTTTGTTTTTTCGAGCTGCGACTCAACTAGGGTTTTACAGTCTTAGGTTATTAGAACTAGGGATCTCACCGACAGCTCTCATAGCCTAGGCTCATATCCTGTTGTAAACGCTCATACGGCAAATTCGGAATTGACATCTATTTGCTCTCTTTTCGATTTTTACTTTATTTTAACTATTTATTTCGTATTCTAATTGATTGGCGGGTGTTTAGTAGATATCAGTGACTTCTAGGAAACTAAGGTTTACCCTACGTTCCTAATTCAACGAAATCGACAATGCGAATTTCGGTTCCCATAATAAGGACCAAATTTATCAAGAAAAAAATGATATACCTGCTCGCTGATGGTGACCGTCGATCAACACAGTAAAGTGCCTATCGATCGATGCGTTACTTACTCCGTCGATCGGCAGTCATACAGTATCGGTCGATGATCTAGGCAGACTATCTTCCTCGGACCCTTTCTTTTTTTATTTTATTTTTAATCTGAAATAAATAAAAACGAAATTAGTAATAAATGAAGAATAAAAACTAATTAAAACTTACTAAACAGTGGGTTGCCTCCCACTCAGCGCTTGGTTATAGTCTTAAGCTCGACGTTGTGAATGCTCTGACTAGAAAGGAGGTTGATCAACATTTGGAAAACAAGTGTCTACATCTTCTTTGCTCTTCTGAAACCATGTACCAATGAAGTTTCTGATTGCCTCATCTCCTCTGGTTTTCTCGTTCTTTATGATCTCCTTAGTAACCTCCAGTGAATGCATTCTTCTTTGTAGATTTTCAATACCGCGCTGGAGCATTCTAAGCCTGGTAACTGTAATGTCTTATATTTCTCCAATTGGTGAGAGATATCTTCTTTCATCAGGCTCTGAGAAAAAGAAATTCCATCGAACCTATAAGTGGTGTTCTGCTGCGGACTTCTCTCTGTCGAACTCAATATCGATCAATGGCAAGGTGTTGCCGTCGATCGATGTCAGTCTATCTTGTCTACTCTCATGCTGTCTCCAAACAGTATCCATCTCTTTCTTCATCTCATCCATGCGTGTAGTCAAATTGGTGAGACATGTATCAATAGGCTAGTAGACATCATCAAGCCTCATGTAGAAATCATCCAGTGACATCTCTTGAGCTTTGTAGATCTCATGCACAATATCATCAATCTCTGCTCTGTTGTATGTCTCTTGCTTCTTCCTCCTTGTTGTCGATCAATGCTGGTACTTGTGCGTCGATCGATGGCTGTTGGCGGTTGTCCAAAGAAATTTCCTGATCGTTCAGCCATTAGAAGGGCGTCTGCTACAATCTTTCTTAGGTAGAGTTAGAATCCTCCCATAAAGACCTCGTGCACGTCCTTCTACATCTCTTAAAATTCCAAACTCATCGGGTCTAAAATAAACAGCTTCTGTTTCTTTTGGCCCAAGTGAAGGGTCTTGTTTATGTTTGATGTCGTTTGATGGCCAAGATAGGCCGGTTATTGATGCTGGATTGCCTACTCTCGAGTCGATTACCCATCCATCTTCATCCTCATTTTAATCTGAATCATATTCTTTGTAGGCTTCACCATATCCTTAGCATGCCCAATTGGTGTCCCTCGATGGTCTATGGTTACCATCGATTGATACTCTGTAATCAGATCGGTGCCCAAAAAGGATGTAGTATATCTGCTACATCCTCCTTTGTTACGTTTAGAATTCTCTCATCCGTATATCTTGTGTGACCATCTGGATCTCTCATAATACCGAACTCGTCTGGTTTTAGATAACCATCTTCTCTGCCGCGTTCTTTCTGCTGAATCAGGTTCGGTTTCTGCTTCGTACTCAGTATCGATCGACGTCTTATGGTTGTCGTCGATCAATGTCGATTTCCCCCGGTTCCCACATTAGCCATGAATGCTCTCCAAGTAGTAGCGAAGAGTTCCAATATATCCTGATGTCCATCACATGAAAGTCTACTGGGACTAGGGTGTTGTTGGTCTGCATTGGAACATCTTTTACCATCCCTCCTGAGTACACTTTTGAGCAGTCCACAAACGTGAACGAATCGTTTGAGGGTTCCACTCTTAGGTTCAGATCCTCTGCCATAGACTTTGGCATAATGCTCACTGAAAAATCCAGTGTTGCAAGAGGGCGTTAGGGTATTTGTTTCCTTTGATGAAGCATGGAACCACAAATTTCCAATGATCACTGTTCTTTTTCAAACATGTTCTTTTCTTCATCTTCTCTCTAAGGTGATTGAACATGATTTTTTTGTCGTCATATGTTTCCCTCGTTTCCATGAAAAAACATCAACAATCTGTGAGTATAATAAGCTTCATCAAAAGATATATCTAAAGGAATTTTTAAAAATCTTCCAGCAAAGCCATCCATCTCCTTTTCATTAGCTTCTCTGCGTTGGTGCTTTGGGATGTTTTAACTCCTCTTTGAGCGTCCCTCATCTTTAGGATCCATGGATTCAGATGTGTCTGTATTCTAGTCTAAAATTGTTGCTGTTGGACGCAAAATCAGACTTGTGTCGAGGTTGGGTAATCGAACTAGGTTTCTACACTGTAGATCGCTGTCGGACATGTACTGTCGACGGATGCCTTCGTCTTTATGTCGATCGATGTCATGAGTAAGGTTTCGATCGATGTTAGTCGATTCACACAAGGCTACCGATTCTGTAGGTTTCACCGTCGATCGATGCTTGTTTTCTTGCGTCGATCTATGCGGACGGGAATTGTTGAGTGATATGAAATTTTTCACACGTAGTTGCTGTCATGGGGTCTCTCTTCCTGCCAGAAATCATCATAATTAATGCATTGACGTGGTGCTTCCACCCAGTCTTCATCTTTTCCTTAATCAGGCTCTCATGTCTCCTAATGGGTCTCACTTGTTTGGCATCACTTGATTCTCCAACTTCTTCACATGGGTGCTGACGTTTTCGAACTTGGGTGTTGAGATTGAGGTACAGACCATCTATCTTTCCGTTGAAATCCACAGTCATCTTCTTCTGTCCCTCTAAGACTCTATCAACCATTGCTTCAATCTTGCTTCCCTGAGTTTTTGGAGAAGGATTTTGGTAGTAGGAAGATCTATATGTCCTGTCATTGTTGAAGGGTCTTTGCTGTGAACTCTGATTAAAGTTACTCCTTTGACCAGTACCATAGGAATTCCTGCTGAAACCTAGATTTCCTTGTCTCTGGAAACCATTCCCATTGACGTAGTTCACATCCTCTTCTTCCATCTCATCTTCTCCAGACTTTATTGCTTCTACCTCTGCAAAAGTAACTTGTTTTCTGAGAAATTTTTAAATGCTATCCCAACTTTGCTTTTACCTCTTCAGTCTGCTCCTGGTTACTGCTGAAACTGATTTCTTTCTCTCAAAATTTGTATTCTTGGTACTGCTTCTAGATGCTAGATTCTCAATCAATCTTGTAGCTTCTTCAAGGCTCCTAGTGCTGAAATTTGCTTCACTAGCTGTGTCCAAAGCCATCTGATACTGTAATTCAATACCTCTAAAGAAAGTGCTAAGAAGCTGCTCGTTGTTGAATCCGAGATGTGTACAGTCTCTATGGTATGACTTAAGTCTGATCCATGAGTTTCTGAAAGACTCTGAAGGTTCTTTTGAAAAAGTAGCAATCTTGCTCCTCAGATTTTCTGCTCTCGCGTCATCAAAGAAGTTACGCAAGAAAGTGTTCTTAATGTCAGAGATCTTGGTGGTAGCTGCTTAAGCCAATATGAAGCTTCTCCATCAAGTGAGTACTTGAAGAGATTGCCAGAAAAGATAGTCCTCAGGGACTCCATTGGCTTTAATAGCAGTCACTAGATCCTCAAATCGCTCCAGATGATCCATAGGGGTGCTCGTGTCGCAACCCATTGTTAAGGTGTCTGCGATACAAGTCCGGAGTAAGCGGGCTTGATCTCAAAATCGTTTCTCTGAAAGCTGGAGGACGAATGGCGGATCAGTTGGCGTAGAATTGGTATGGACGGTTGTAGTTAGCCAGCGTTCTCTGAGCAGCTTGGGCGTTAGCTTCAGGTTGAGATATTTCAGCGTCTGCTTCTGCTTCTATATCAAGGAATATAGTCCCCTGGATCGTATATCCTTTGACCTGCTGCATTACGCCAATGACCTTTGAGGTCATGCAAGTCTCCATTCTCATTCTGAACCATAGTTATAGGCGCAACAATCTGAACTCATTTTCTGTCATCGATCGATGCAGATGAGGTACATCGATCCATGCTATTGAATCAATATTGGTCGATGGTCGAGTTCTGATGTCGGTTGATGGTTGAGTTCTGATGTCGGTCGATGGTATCCGTAAAGAGTAACGGTCGATGCTGTATGTGTGCCATCAATCGATGTGTGTCATCTTTTTGTGGATCGTGCGTTCGAGTTGATGGGGTCAGAGAACAGTAAGTCTTGTCCTTTGTTGCTCGTGGTACTCTTTTACATGCACTTGAAAAACAACGAAAAAGAAAATTCAGTAACTTGAAGTAACAAACCTAGACTAAGTCCTAGAAAATAAATCTAATGGCGATCAATGTTCCCCGGCAACGACGCCAAATTGACGTGGGTGTGTTTTTATGTTCTAATAGGGTATAAATATCCTAAACAAACAGCTGTCAAATTAACATTTAATCCTAACACACAAAATAATATTTTTGTCAAGAGAGATCAGGTTGAGTACTTAGGGATCAAATCCATTAGAGAACAATGGCACACAATAGATTTCTTATTTATAAAGACTAAATTAGTTAACTATATATATTGGTAGCAAGTAATCATGTCAAGGAAAATTCCTTATTAGAAGTTATCGATGCAATATGGAAATATGCTAATAATGCAAATATGGAAATATGCTAATAATACAAATATGGAAATATGCCTAATAATTTAACTAGATGCAAATGTAAATATGCTAGATCTACGATTTCAGGCAAGTAAATTATAGTAGATAGAAGTTAAGGGTATTTAATCATATAACTCGAAATCTAATGTAAAAGACACCATCTCTCACATGCGCGTCTAATCTATTGACTAAGTCCAATGTCACAGCTCTTGCTTGTTGACACGAAAACCATCGATCGATGGCAATGATCCTGCGTCGATCGATGGTTTCTTGAGTCAAGCCTTACGACCTACTTCGATAATTTCACTAGATTAACTAAATTAACTCTCGTTTGTTTCTAGAAACTAGCTTAACTGAATAAATTCTTCTAGTAGACCATGCTCTCGCTTGCGCCTAACTATCCTATTATCAGAGTTCTAGTTAGCTACTCAAGAACACAAGCAATAAACACAATTCTATTAATAGATCTAATAATGACCCCTAACAATTCAACTATTTGGCTAATCCATTAGTACCATTAATAAACCCTAAATCTAGTTGATGACTACTCAGACATAATTAAAGTAAGAATAATAATCTGAATATAATTCATATACAAAATATTGGGGTTTCAATACAAATCTCCCTAAGGAGTTATGAATCTTCTCCCTAAATAAATCCTAGAGCTATGGTGAGGTGGTGCACACTTAGCCCTCTCACTCACACACTTTTTGGCGCTTTGCACCAAACACTCACCATCACTAAGCACACTTTTTTCTGGTGCAATACAAAAAATATAAATATAAAACCCTAAATTCTAGGTCAAAACTCGTCCAACGGTAATCTTGTAATCATGTGTCATGTCTCTAACTTGGGATTGAAATTAGGTTGTCTGCGAATTGGACATCGATCGATGGCAGATGTGCAACATCTATCGATATTGGTCATGTAACTTTCGGTCGACGCCAACGTTATGTCGTCGATCGATGGTAATCTTGTATTTCGACTCTCTCAACGATCAGCTACGGATTATTCTCCTCTAAATGCTCCAAAAGCTCCAAGTTTCTCATATATCTCAAAAACGTACCTTCGTCTGCAAAGACCTTAAAACATAGCCTAGACACACTGACAGAACCTAATAGAGCCTATAACATGGTCTAAAATTGTAATAAATAGGCTATATCAAGGGCGAGTCAGACTAGTATTTGCTAAGTTGTTGGTAGAATGGATTTGGTTGCAATACTAGGATAGGGTATATAAATTTTCTCTGTGATTGACTTGATAGGATGTGGTTGCATTAAAGTAAGGTGACAGTTATATTTTAGACATTATGTGAGTCTTCGCTTTTCAAAACCTCTTCCACAGGCTTGTTTACTTGAGGACAAGCAAAAAGGTTAATTTTGGAGGAGTTGATATAGCCTATTTATTACCCAGTATTAGACCATGTTATAGGCTCTATTTAGGGTCTGTTATGTGTGTCTAGGCTATGTTTTTAAAGGTTTTTACCAGTCCAGGCATGTTTGGAGATATATGGAGATACTTGGAGCTTTTGGAGGCATTTAGAGGAGAATAATTGTAGAAGATCGTTGTGAGAGTCTAAGTACAAGACTACCATCAATCGACGGCACAACGTTGGCGTCGACCGATGTTACTGACCAAGATCGATCGATGTTGCACATCTGCCATCGATCGATGTCCAATTCGTAGACAAACCGATTTTAATCCCAAGTTATAAACAAGACACAAGATTACAATATTACCGCTGGACGAGTTTTGGCTTAGACTTTAGGGTTTTATATTTATACTTTATGTATTGCACCAAAGAAGGGTGTAGAGGCGTAAAGGGGTGCTGGGTGCCTAGGTTGTGGCAAAGTGTGTGTGTGCACCAGCACTCCATAGTTTTAGGATTTACTTAGGGGAGAAGATTCATAACTCCTTAGAGAGATTTGTATTGGAACCCCAATATTTTATCTATGCAATATATTCAGATTATTATTCTTACTTTAATTATGTCTGAGTAGTTATCAACTATATTTAGGGTTGATTGATAGTAAACATGGATTGGCCCAAAATTAGGATTGCTTGGCTAAGTTAATATACATTAATTGAGTTGTGCTTAATGCTTGTATTCTAGAGTAGCTAACTAGGATCTCGGTAGTATGACAAGGACGACTACGAGAGTAGGTTATGTGCCAGAATAGACTCCATTGAACTAGGTTGTTAGGCGCATGCGAGAGCTGGTCTAATTTGCTTTGTGAACATATCAAATCTCGTTCACACTTCCTTCTAATTTCACCGTCGATCGACACCAGGCCTTAGCCGTCGATCGACGGTCTTTCCTATTGCTCGCATATGAGAATTGGAGTTAAAGGGTCAGAATAGTTAATTTTTGAGTTCTAGAATATTTACATATACGTGCCTCCTATTCCATATAATTCCACTAAGATTGAAACCCTAGGTCTAGCATATTTACATTTACATCTAGTTAATATATCATCATATATCCATATTGCATTATTAGCATATTTCCTTATTATATCTATACCTTCTAATAAGGAATACTTCCTTGACCTGATTAGTTGTTACTAATATATATAATTACCTAGCATAGTCTTTTGAAATAAGAAATATATTGTGTGTCATTGTTCTCTGTGGATTTGATCCCTAAGTACTACACCTGATCTCTCAGCATCGATCGACACTTATTTACGGACGGCATCAACCGACATCAAAACTATAGCATCGACCGACATTGATCTTATAGAATCGATCGATAGCACCGCATCCGCATCGATTGACGACAACATACGAGTTCAGATGGTTGCGCCTATAATAGTGGTTCAGAATGAGAATGGACACTTACATGACCTCAACGGTCATCTGCGTAATGCAACATGTCAAAGGATAGACAATCAGGGGACTATAATCCCTGATACAGAAGAAGAAGAAGGAGACGCTGCAGTAGCTCAACTTGGAGCTAACACCCAAGCTGCTTAGAGAACGCTGGCTGACTACTTGCTGGAGAAGCTTCATATTGGCTTAAGCAACTACCACCAGGATCCCGGACATCCTGGACTAACATCAAAAATGCTTTCTTACGTAACTTTTTTGATGACGCTAGAGCAGAAGATCTGAGGAGCAAGATTACTACTTTTTCACAAGAACTTTCAGTCTTTCAGATTCTCATGGATCAGATTCAAGTCATATCAGAGAGACTGTCCACATCACAGGTTCAACAAAGTGCAACTTCTTAGCACTTTCTTCAGAGGTATTGAATTGTTGTATCAGATGGCTTTGGACACAGCTAGTGAAGGAAATCTCAGCACTAGGAGCCCTAAAGACGCTACAAGATTTATTGAGAATCTAGCAGCAGTACCAAGAACACAGATTTTGAGAGAAAGAAATCATCTCCATCAGTGAGCAAGGAGCAGATTGGAGAGGTAAAAGCAAAGCTGAATAGTGTTCATTAGAAATCGTGTTACTTTTGCAGAGGTAGAAGCAATAGAGTCCGAAGAAGATGAGATTGAAGAAGGGGATGTGAACTACATTGATGAGAATGGTTTCCAGAGACAAGAGAATCCAACTTTCAGCAGGAACTCCTATGTTACTGGTCAAAAGAGTAACTTTAATCAACATTCACACGAAGGTCCTTCAACAACAACATGACATATGGATCTTATTACTACCAAAATCCTCCTCCGAAAACTCAGGAAAGCATGATTGAAGCAATGGTTGATAGATTCTTAGAGGGACAGCAAAAGATGATTGTAGATTTCAACGAAAAGATAGATGGTTTGTACCTCAACCTCAACACCAAGTTCGAAAACCTCAGCACCCATGTGAAGAAGTTGGAGAATTAAGTGATGCAAAGAAGTGAGACCATTATGAGACATGAGGGCCTGATTAAGGAGAAGATAGAGGCTGGGCAGAACCATGACGTCAATGCATTGATTGATGATGATTTCTAGCAGGAAAAGAATCCCTAAGACAGCAACTTTCGTGTGAAAAATTCCATGTCACTCGACAATTCCCATTCGCATCGATCGACGCAAGACAACGAGAATCGATTGAGGGTGAAACCTGCAGAATCGGTAGCCTCGTGTGAATCGACTAACGTCGATCGATACCATTCTCATGACCTCGATCGACATAAAGACGGAAGCATCTGTCGACAGAACATGTCTGGCATCGATCGACAAGAGAGAAATCCAGTTCTATTACCAACCTCAACGTAAGTCTGATTGTGCGTCCAACAGAAACGATTTCAAACAGAATAAAAACACATCCAAACCTATATATACTGATAGAGAAAATGAGGGACCCTCAAGAGGAGGCAAAAGATCCCAAAGCATCAACGCAGAGAAAGCCAATGAAAAGGAGATGGATGGTTTTGCTAAAAGAATTTTTAAAATTCCTTTAAATATATCTTTTGATGAAGTTTATTATACTCACAGATTGTGGATATTTTTCAGGGAAACAAGGGAAACAAATGATGATATAGAAATCATGTTCAATCACCTCAGAGAGAAGATGAAGCAGAGTACCTATTTGAAAAAGAAAAGTGATCCTGGGAAGTTTGTGGTTCCATGTTTCATCAAACGAAACTAATATCCCAATGCCCTATGTGACACTGGATCTTTAGTAAGCATTATGCCAAAGTCTATGGCATAGGAGCTTAACCAAAGAGTGGAACCCTCTAACAATTCATTCACATTTGTAGACTGCTCAAGAGTGAACTCAGGAGGGATGGTAAAAGATGTTCCAGTGCAGATCAACAATACCCTAGTCCCAATATACTTTCATGTGATGGACATCAGGATAGATTGGAACTCTTCGCTATTACTTGGAAGAGCTTTCATGGCCACCGTAGGAGCTATCTGTGACATGAAGACAAACAGGTTGTGTCTTTCCTTGATTGATCATAATATTTGTTATGAAATTTCTAAGAATAAACCTTCCCTCAAGAAATTGTGTAATGATGCAGAGCTTGTGGCCACATGCTTCTGCGATTACGAATGCAATGAGGAATCGGTAGATGGAGCATCGATTGACACCCAACCCTTATCATCGATCGACAGTCCTACAAATCAACAATCGATCGACACCCACCCTTCAATATCGATAGACACCCATAATCCAGAACAAATCGACACCTACCAGGCTTGAAAATTACGGAGAAGGCAATCCAGCATCGATCACGAGGGCTTGCTATGGAAGTGGCTGGAGTTTTTCATGTTTCCCCTAAACCGGTGAAGCTTACGAAGAATATAATTAAGATTACAGAGAGCAAGAAATGATTGAGTGTCGCGACTTGGCACTGGAAGAAGCTGGCTGGGTAATGAACGCGAGAGTAGGCAATCCAGCATCGATAATCGGCCTATCTTGGCCATAAAACGACATCAAACGAAAGCCAGAACATTCACTTGGAACAGAAGATACAGAAGCTGGTTATCTCAGACCCGATGAGTTTGGAATTTTCAGAGATATAGAACGACATGCACGAGGTCTTTATGGGAGAATTCTAACTCTACCTAAGAAAGATGTAGTAGACACCCTTATTATGGCTGAACGATCAGAAAATTTCTTTGGACAACAGCAACAACCATCGATCGACGCACAGGTACCAGCATCGATCGACAACGAGAAGCAGAAGAACGAGCCAAGTCAAACTCAACCATCGATCGCCAAAAAGAAGAACGCATCGATAGATACCACTATTCCAGGAGTAAGAGAACATGAAGCAAAGATCACTATGTCTACAAAGAAGCAAGAGACATACAGCAGAGCAAAGATTGATGATATTGTGCATGAGATCTACAAAGCTCAAGAGTTGTCACTGGATGATTTATACATGAGCGAGTAGACAATATAGAGTGAAATCGATCGACGACAACACCTTGCCATCGATCGATACCGAGTTTGATAGACAGAAGCCCGCAGCAGAACACCACTTAGAAGATAGGTTTGATGAAATTATTTTTTCTCAGAGCCTGGTGAAGGTAGATATTTCTCAGAAATTGGAGGAGATATCAGATACTACAGCTCCCAGACTTAGAATGCTCTAGCGCAGTATTGAGAATCTACAAAGCAGAATGCATTCATTGGAGGTTGCTAAGGAGATCATAAAGAACGAGAAAACCAGAGGAGATGAGGCAGTCAGAAATTTCATTGGTACACGGTTTCAGAAGAGCAAAGAAGAGGTAAACACTTGTTTTCCAAGTGTTGATCAACCTCCTTTCTAGTCAGAACGTTCACAACGTTTAGCTTAAGACTATTACCAAGTGCTAAGTGGGAGGCTAACCACTGTTTAGTAAGTTCTAATTTGTTTTTGATTATATTAGTCTAATTTTGGATTTTATTTTATTATTGCAGGTTTTAATATTCAAAAAAAACCAGAGGAAGATAGTTTGCAAAGAGCATCGACCGACACTTGATCACTTTCGATCGATGGAGTAACCATCGCATCGATCGATAGTCACTTAATGTGTCGATCGATGGTTACCATCAGCAAGCAGGTATATCGTTTTTCATGTTAAATTTGGTCCTTACGATTTATTTCTTCACGAATCTCAAAACTGTATAACAATGGTGATAGTGTTGTTTAAGTATGGGGGAGGTATTACTGATATTGTGTTTTATTTTGAATTTTATAAGAAGCAGAAACTAACATGTTTAGCATCGATCGACACCATTAACCGAACATCGATCGACGCTCTCTTACAGAGAGAGGTATCGTGTTTTATACATAAGCTGTTTACTTATGGTTAAATTTTTCTAACTAATTCGGGGCGGATTACACTGGGAACAGTGTAATTTAAGTTTGAGGGAGGTTCGCTAATGCTATTTAATTGTTATATATATATATATATATATATCTAGAAGTGGACTATGATCAAGATTTATTATTGACTAACCATGCTATAAGCACCATTCTTTGAAGGTTGTTTGCAGAGATTACTAGAGATACCAAAGTGGATCATTATGCCATTATATCACACTTGCTTAGAAAGTTTGAAGGAACCGAAGCTGATTTCCAACACTAATCCTGACGTTATTTTCTTGCTTTGGGATTTGTAATACACTAGATCAGATTCCTTCTGCAAGCCTGGAAGGTAAAAGTCTGTGTGCTTCAGATTCCTCTCTCTCTCTCCGCTTTAGATTAAAAAAAGGAGTCGAACAAGAGTTGGTGGCTACAACCATTAAAGCTTGATTCATATGATCCTAGAAAGACATAAATGTCAAAAAGAAGGAACAAGATCTTGTGGCAAAAGCCATTAGAGCTTGATTCATGGAAGCCTATCCAAATATATCATTCAATTAAAAAGAAAAATGATACCCTCAAAAAGAGGGAGACATTGACTGAGAAGAAGTAAGAAGAGAGGGAGGAAAGGAATCAGAGAAGGCTACCTGTGTGTTTAAATACTTACAGAGGTCAGAGTCCATATATCTTTTGATCGATACTCCCAAGGTAAAGCCTTCACTTTTATTTATGCAAAGAAATTAAATCAGTAGAGGGGCGATTCAGACTAGTATTCTCTAAGTTGTGGGTAGAATGGATTTGGTTGCTATACTAGGATATGGTATATAAAGTTTCTCTGTGATTGACTTGATATGATGTGGTTGCAGTAAAGTAAGTTGACAATTATACTTAGACATTATGTGAGTCTTAGCTTTTCAAACCTCTTTCACATGCTTGTTTGGTTGAGGATAAGCAAAAGGTTAAGTTTGGGGGAGTTGATATAACCTATTTATTACCTTTTTTAGACCATGTTATAGGCTCTATTTAGGGTCTGTTATGTGTGTCTAGGCTATGTTTTAAGGTCTTTACAAGTCCAGGTATGTTTTAGAGATATATGGAGATACTTGGAGCTTTTAGAGCATTTAGAGGAAAATAATCCGTAGCTGATCGTTGTGAGATTCAAAGTACAAGACTACCATCGATCGATGACACAACATTGGCGTTGACCGATGTTACATGACCAAGATCGATTGATGTTGCACATCTGCCATCGATCGATGTCCAATTCGCAGACATCCGATTTTCAAGCTCAAGTTAGAAACAAGACACAAGATTACTCCTGGACGAGTTTTGACTTAGAATTTAGGGTTTTAAATTTATACTTTATGTATTACACCAGAGAAGGGTGTAGAGGCGTAAGGGGGTGCTGGGTGCCTATGTTGTGGCAAAGTGTGTGTGTGCACCAGCACTCCATAGTTTTAGGATTTGTTTAGGGGAAAAAATTCATAACTCCTTAGGGAGATTTTTATTAGAATCCAGTATTTTATCTATGCATTATATTCTGATTATTATTCTTACTTTAATTATGTCTGAGTAGTTATCAACTAGATTTAGGGTTAAATGATAGCAATCATGGATTAACCCAAAATTAGAATTTCTAGGTTAAGTTAATATCCATCAACTGAGTTGTGCTTAATGCTTGCATTCTAGAGTAGCTAACTAGGATCTCAAAAGTAGGACATGGACGACTATGAGAGTTGGTTCTGTGCCAGAATAAACTCCATTGAACTAGGTTGTGAGGCGCATGCGAGAGCTAGTCTAATTTTCTTGCTGAACATATCAAATCTCATTCACACTTCCTTCTTATTTCACCGTCGATCGACACAAGACCTCAGCCGTTGATCAATGGCCTTTCCTTTTGTCGCATACGAGTGTTGGAGTTAAACGGGTCTAGAATATTTACATATTCGTGCCTCCTATTCCTTATAATTCATTAAGCTTGAAACACTAGATCTAACATATTTACATTTGCATCTAGTTAATCTATCATCATATTTCCATATTTACATTATTAGCATATTTTCATATTGCATCTATACCTTCTAATAAGGAATATTTCCTTCACCTGATTATTTGTTACCAATATATATATAATTATCTAGCTTAGTCTATAGAAATAAGAAATCTATTGTGTGTCATTGTTCTCTGTGGATTGGATCCCTAAGTGCTACACCTGATCTCTCTTGGCAAGAGTATTATTTTGTGTGTTAGGATTAAGGGTTAATTTGACAAATATTTGTTTAGGATATTTATACCTATTAGAACATAAAAACACCAAGTGTCAGCCATTTTATGTGGATTCAATGGTCATAAGAGAGAGATATGAACAAGACAAGGTCTTCAGTCTTCTCTTGAATCTAAGTCCATCCTACATCTGGTTGATCAAGCATGTTTTGAGGGAAGATAATGTTGAGATGAAGCAATAAAATGAGGAGATAAAAATATAAGAAGAAGATGGCTCGGAAGAGACAAGATTCACGATGACTTGTGCACCAAGGCTGCTCGTACAAACTAAAGGACCCAGTTTGCATTGCAAGTAAAGGAAGAGATGAGTTGTGCAGGAAATCAACTAGGAAGGCTTATCCTTACTTGTCTGATGAATGGGAACGTTGGAGAGTGGTCTTCACATGCAGAGATGGGGACCAGAAGGCTAGACAACTGTTGGGACATGTCCCTTTCAGCCTGGTGCACCTGCTCAAGACAGTTTGGACCGTAGTCCATTAGTTTATTCTTATTCTTCAGAGCTCTTTATTTAGTATTTTCTGGTTGATCTTTTCTTGTCTATTTAAGTAATGTATCTAGAGAAACCTAAAGGCAAGTTGAATAAAATATTTCACTTCTCTACTCTCTCTCTCTACCCCACGGATTTTTCTCTCTCTCTCTCTCTCTTGTTGTTCTTCATGTTCTTCAGTATGTTCTTCATGTTCTTAGCCTAAACTCTTCATTATTCTCTAAAAATCACATGGTATCAAAGCCTCAAAGCTCATGAAACCTATTCTACTTCCGCAAAGCATTCTATTTTACTCTCTTTCTCAATTTTATACTCTTTGGTTTAAATCTGTTCAAAACTCACTCTATTACCCAGAAACTAAAAGCAAGAGAAGTTGGAGAACATTAAACCTGTGACCATTCCAGTGACTTTGAAGGGAATTAACTACCTTCTATGGTCCAGATTAGTGAAGACTGTCCTTGGAGGAAGAGGTTTATGGAGTCATGTCTCAAGTGGAGAAGCTCCAAAAAAAACTGTCTAAGGAGAACATGGAAACGAGATGTTGGTGATTAATGAAGGCAAATGGGTTCAGGAGGATCTCATGGTGCTGTCTCTCATCCAAAACTCTCTGGATCCAGCCATTTTGGAGGCTTAATCATACTGTGAAAGCTCCAAAGATTTGTGGGAAACTCTATACAAGGTCTATGGTAATGTATCAAACCTTACTCGAGTTTTTGAAGTTAAGAAAGCTATAAACTCCCTCAGTGAAGAAGATATGGATTTTACAGTCCATTTTGGGAAGTTTAGGTCACTGTGGCAGAGCTGGAAATGCTCAGACCACATACCATAGAACCCTCAGTCTTGAATGAGATGAGAGAGCAGGATAAAGTTTTTGGGTTGCTTCTTACTCTGAACCCAACCTACAATGATCTAATCAAGCACATACTGAGAGCAGACAAGCTACCAAGCCTTGAAGAATTGTGTGCTCAGATTCAGAAGGAACAAGGATCCCTTGGCCTATTTGGAGGCAAAGGCGAGTTGGTTATGAGTAACCAAGCTGAAGGACCAGTAGCAAACAAAGGGGTTTAGAAACCATATGATAGAAGGATCTTGACATGTGATCACTGTAAGAAGAAGGGCCACATGAAGGATAAGTACTGGATACTTCATCCTTACTTAAATCCAAACAAGTTCAGAGAGATAAGGAACCAGTACCAAGATGCCAGAGCCCACTTCTCAACTGAAGGAGCTGAACTGTGACTCCTTCTGGATGCTCCTCAATGTGCTCTAACACTGGTACATGAAAGGCCATGCCGACAACCTCCTCTTAGCCCGCTGCAAGGTCCAACCATGATGAGAACATTAAGAGTTCTGACTTGGATGCTCTCATCAAAGCCTTAAAGAAGAACCCTGGTAACCTTAACACTCTTGGTATCTGTCTTAATGCTTCATACACTGCTGGTATTGTAATGAATGGATTAGGCACTACTAGACCATTAATTATAGACTCTGGTGCATCACATCATATGATTAGTGATTCAAACTTGATTACTAATATAAAACCAGTCCTAGGAAATGTTATGATAGCTAATGGTGATAAATTTCTTATAAAAGGTGTAGGTGATCTAAAACTGTTTGATAAGGTGTCTAAAGCTTTGTATACGCCAACCTTTGCTTCTAATCTTCTTTCAGTTAGAAAGGCCACTACTGATTTAAATTTCATGTTACTTTCACCCCTAATGAAGTGTATTTTCAGGATATTGAGATTAGTAAGTTGCTTGGCAAAGGTAGAACCAAGGGAGACTTGTACTTGCTTGAGGACACTCTGCTAACTTCTGATTTATCTTGTGCTTTTTTCTGATTTAAACTCTGTTTCTGAATTACCTAAAGATGTAATATGGCATGCTAGATTAGGACACCCTCATTCTCGTGCCTTGAACATCATGTTGCCTAGTGTTAATGTTAAAAGTGATTGTGAAGCTTGTATTCTAGGAAAACATTGCAAGTCTTCGTTTCCTAAATCAGTGACTATCTATGAGAATTGCTTTGATTTTATTCATTTTGACGTTTGGACAACTCCTTGTTCTTCTAGAGAACAACATAAATACTTTGTGACTTTTATAGATGAAAAATCTAAGTACACATGGTTAACCTTGTTGAAATCTAAGGATAGGGTGCTAGAAGTTTTTAAAATTTTCAAAGCTATATTACTAACCACTTTCATGCCAAGGTCAAAATATTTAGATCAGTTAATGGAAGAGAATACACAAGCACAACCTTCAAGCAACATCTTGCAGCACAAGGCATCATCCATCAAACTAGTTGTCCCTACACACCTCAACAAAATGTGTGGCTGAGAGGAAAAATCGACATCTAATGGAGGTGGCCAGAAGCATGATGTTTCATATGAATGTTCCTAAGTAGTTTTGGGGTGATGCAGTTGTGACTGCCTCTTACTTAATCAACATGATTCCTAAAAAGTGCTCAGTGATATATCACCCAATGAGGTACTCAACAAAACCAGACCATCTATAGACCATTTGCGTGTGTTTGCGTGTGTGTGTTTTGTTTTGATTCCAGGTGAACTGAGAAACAAACTAGAGGCTAAAAGCACAAAGGCTATGTTTATTGGATACTCTCCAACTCAGAAAGGTTACAAGTGCTATGTACCAGAGACAAGAAAGGTTCTGATCTCCGGGGATGTTAAGTTTGTGGAGTCTAGAGGTCAGTATGATGAAAGGATTTGGGATGATCTCAAGGACCTCTCTCAGTCTTCCTCAGATAGAGCCAACAACTTAAGAGTAATATTAGAGAACCTTGGCATTCACTTACCCAAGGAACCTGAGGGAATCAAGAAGACACCCGTTCATGATCCTACTAAAGATGAGGAGAACATTGAAGTCACTCATCCTAATCATGAGGGGGGGGGGTAATGAAGCAATTCAACCTGAGGAACATGCACATCAATCTAAAGATTCAGTAGCTCAGGATCAAGATGAGATGCCATGAACTACTGAAGTTCAATCAGAAGATGAAACCCAATTAGATGAGGATGAAAAATCTGATCAGATACAGCCTTTGAGAAGGAGTACAAGGATCAAGATACCAGCATCAAATTGGATCAACACAAGAGTGTACTTTAATGCAGAAGCAGTAGCTCACCCAATTAGTGCAGTATGTTCTCTAGCTCAATATCCAGAAGAACATCAATCTTTCTTGTGGAGTTGAACTAGGAATACATTCCAAGATCTTATGCAGAAGCAATGGATGATGAAATATGGAAAAACTCAGTTGGAGATGAGATCAATGCTATGATCAAGAATGGTACTTGGTATGAAGCTGAGCTTCCCAAAGACAAGAAAGCTGTAACAAGTCGCCTACTCTTCACAATAAAGTACCTAGCAAATGGAAAACCAGAAAGGAAAAAGACTAGACTAGTTGCAAGAAGCTTCACTCAGGTCTATGGAGAAGATTACCTTGATACATTTGCACCAGTGGCCAAGCTCCACACCATAAGGATTTTGATCTCATTTGCAGTCAACTTGGAATGGGAATTATGGCAAATGGATGTCAAAAATGCCTTCTTACAAGGAGATTAGAAGATGAAGTATACATGCGACCACCACCTGGTCTAAGAGGCATGGTCAAACCGGGAAATGTATTGAGGTTAAAGAAAGCTATCTATGGACGGAAGCAATCTCCAATGGCCTAGTGCCATAAGCTAAGCTCAACTCTAAATGGAAAAGGATTTGTTAAATCAGAGGCTGATCACACTCTCTTCACCCTGACCAGTCAGCAAGGGATTATTGTTATTCTCATGTAGATGACATTATCATCACTGGTAGTGACAAGAAGGTATCTCTCAACTAAGACATTCCTTAAATCTGCTTTTGATATAAAAGGATTTGGGAGAGTTGAAGTACTTCCTAGGAATTGATATGTGCCGCTCTAAGAGGGGCTCTTTCTATCCCAAAGGAAGTACACACTTGATCTTTTAAATGAGGTAGGACACCTTGGAGGAAGATAAGGCAAAACACCATTAGAAGAAGTCTACAAGATACTGCAAGAGGGAGAGTATGAGAAAACTCCATTTGAAGATGTGAAGAAGTATAGGAGGATGGTGGGAAAGCTCATATACATGACCAATTACTCGGCCAGATGTGTGTTTTGATGTGAACCAAGTTAGTCAACACATGCAAAAACCTAAAGTTCACCATTGGAATATGGTGGAAAGGATCTTGAGATACTTGAGAGAAGCTCCTGGCCAAGGTGTGTGGATGGCTTGCAATGGAAGAACAGAGATTGTGGGGTATTGCGATGCAGATTGGGCTGGTGATAGAGTGGACAGAAGGTCAACAACGGGTTATTATACCTTCATTGGAGGCAACTTAATCACCTGGAAGAGCAAGAAGCAGCAGATGATATCATGCTCAAGTGCTGAAGCAGAATATAGAGCAATGAGAAAGCTTACTAGTGAGCTTACTTGGATCAGGAACCTGCTAGGAGACTTGGGGATTGAGACTACTACTCCCATCACCATGCACTGTGACAACCAGGCTGCCATTCATATAGCATCCAACAGTGTGTTCCATGAGAGGACCAAACATTTGAGGTAAATTGCCATAAGGTTAGGCAAGCTGTGGAGCAGAAGATTATACTGCCTTGTTACACTAGAAGTGAAGATCAGCTGGCCGACATCTTCACCAAAGCAGCAAGCACAAAGGTCTGTGAGTTCATTCATTCCAAGCTTGGACTCATGGATCTCTCATCTCACTGATCCTCTTAGCCATGAGGTGTTCTACTCTTTTTCCTTGGCTTAGTTTTCTCCCAAGTGGTTTTTCTAAGCTAAAGGTTTTAATGAGGGATGCTTCATGGATTCCAAGCTTGACCAGTCCCTATGGTTAAGTTTGAGGGGGAGTGTTGAGATGAAGCAATGAAATGAGGAGATTAAAATATAAGAAGAAGATGGCTTGGAAGAAACAAGATTCACTATGACTTGTGCACCAAGGCTGTTCGTACAACCTAAAGGACCCAGTTTGCCTTGCAAGTAAAGGAAGAGAAGAGTTGTGCAAGAAATCAACTAGGAAGGCTTATCCTTACTTACCTGATGAATGGGAACGTTGGAGAGTGGTCTTCACATGCAGAGATGGGGACCAGAAGGCTAGACAACTGTTGGGACATGTCTCTTTCAGCCTGGTGCACCTGCTCAAGACAGTTTGGACCCTAGTCCATTAGTTTATTCTTATTCTTCAAAGCTCTTTATTTAGTATTTTCTTGTTGATCCTTTCTTGTCTATTTAAATAATGTATCCAGAGAAACCTAAAGGGAAGTTGAATAAAATATTTCACTTCTTTACTCTCTCTTTCTCCCCCACGGATTTCTCTCTCTCTCTTGTTGTTCTTCATGTTCTTCAGCAAGTTCTTCATGTTCTTAGCCTAAACTCTTCATTATTCTCTATAAATCACAGATAAGCTACCTGACCTAGATGGCGTGTGTACTCTAGTTCAAAGAGACCAAGGATCCCACACTCTGTTTACAAGGGAAACAAATCCAGCCTTCAAAGATATGTACATCAAGAGTGGAAGGATGGTGTTGTTAGCTACACACAAGAAAACCAAGAAAAGACATGCCAGGACGAGCACCCAACAAATTTTGTTTACCTTCAAGTCTTGTGGAATTAAACTCAATGGAGATGATTATCAATGCCCTGAACTGGCGCCTGAAGGTGTATCTATGTATTCAGCTCTCACCAGTGACTCTAACGGAGGAGAAACTTGGAACAATGCAGTGATCAATGATGGGATGATCAAAATGAGTGATATTGAGCCAATGATCAAAGCAGCCAGGGTCATCATCTCCGCAAAGTAGTATGGTAAACATTCCCTTAACTCTAGGCCAATCATAATAGATTCAGGAGCTAGTACCATATGATTAGTGATAGGAATCTTATTAGTGGTATTAGACTTGCCTTAGGAAATGTAATAATAGCCAATGGATATAAGGTGAAGATAGAAGGAATAGAAAACTTTAAGCTGTTTAATAGAGAATCCAGTGCCTTCTACATTTTTAGCTTTGCCTCTAACCTTTTTTCTGTGAAAAAGACCACGGTCGACATGAATTTTCAGATGGTTTTAGGACTAATTAGGTTGAGTTTCAGGATTTTAAGACAGGGAAAGTGATTAGTGAGGGAAACAACCAGGGTATTTTATACCATTTCCAAAAGACTAAGCCCTTTCAACTCTCAACTCCTTCTCATTTATGCTTGATCAGTAACTCATCATTTGTGATTGCACTATTTGGCATGCTAGATTAGGCCATCATCACACTAGTGCATTAGATATCATTATTCCTGATATATCATTTAACCACTTAGAATGTGAAGCATGAATGTTAGGAGAGCATTGCATATCTTTGTATCCAACATCAAAAACATCTATGAAAAATGCTTTGACTTAGTTCACTCTAATGTTTGGACCTCACCCTGTATGTCTACAGATAACGATAAGTTTTTTGTCACCTTTATAGATTAAAAATCAAAACACACTTGGCTTACGTTACTGTCTTCTAAGGATTGTGTTGTTAGATGCTTTGTGAACTTTCAATCTTATGTCACTTACTACTTTAAGGCTAATGTGAAGGTATTGAGATCAGACAATGGAGGAGAGTATACAAACAATGCACTCAAGAATCATCTTGCAAAGCATGGAATAGTTCATCAAACAAGCTGCCCTTATACTCCTCAACAAAATGGTGTGGCTGAGAGAAAGAATAGGCACCTCATGGAGTGGCTAGACCGATGATGTTCCATGTAAATGTGCCAAAGAGATTCTGGAGTGATGCTATGGTAACAACATCTACTAATCAACTGGATTCCTACCAGAGTATTGAAGGATATCTCTCCCTATGAAATGTTGAACCAAACCAGACCATCTATTCATCACCTCAGAGTGTTTGGATGTGCCTGCTTTGTGTTGATACTAGGAGAACAAAGAAACAATCTAGAAGAAAAGAGCATGAAGTACATGTTCATTGGATATTCATCTACCTAGAAAGGATAGAAGTGATATGATCCAGAAACAAGAAGAGTACTTGTATCCAGAGATGTGAAGTTTATGTAAGGAAAATGGTTTTAGGCTGAGAAGAATTGCGATGAGCTCAAAGGGCTGTCTCAAGCATCAGACAAGGGTAATAACCTGAGAGTTATTATGGAAAGTCTTGGAATCAGTCTATCAAAATAGAAGGAGACAACCAAAGAAGCTCCTCCTCCGCACGAGACTGATCAAGCAGCTGAAGAAGTCACTCATCCTGATCCTGAAGGGGCAATGGACAGGAACCATAAATACACCAAGGTTCATAAGTTCATGATCAGGATGGTGTTGAAGAACAAGGAACTAAACCTACCCAAGTTCAAGAAGAAGAAGAGGCAGACAAGGTTCAATCACAAAGAAGAAGTACAAGGATAAAGAAACCTGCATAACACTGGATTAACACAAGAGTTTACTTCAATGCTGAAGCAGAGGCTCACCCAATAAGTGAAGTTTGCTCCCTTGCTCGATATCCAGAAGAGAATTAAGTATTCATTGGGGAATTGGATCAGGAATACATTTCAAGATCATATGAAGAGGCTACGCAACATGAGGAGTGGAGAGAGTCTGTTGAAGATGAAATCAATGCCAAGAATGATACATGGTTTGTAATTGAGCTCCCCAAAGGCAAGAAAGTTGTGACAAGTCGCTTGCTATACACCATAAAATATCTTGCCAATGGAAAACCAGAAAGGAGAAAGACAAGGCTAGTTGCAAGGGGATACACTAAGTTATATTGGGAAGATTATCTGGATACTTTTGCACCAGTGGCCAAGCTTCATACTATAAGGATTCTCCTATCACTTGCTGTCAACTTAGAATGGGATCTATGGCAGATAGATATGAAGAATGCCTTTCTACAAGGAGAGTTGGAAGATGAAGTGTACATGCGACCACATCCTGACCTCGAGAACATGGTCGGTATTAATACTCCACCTCGAACCCTTGTACCTTGTTTTGTCACGTAACGCCGATTCTGAATTTGAGCATTCCTGAGATCTACCACTAATTTTCCATTACCAAGTGGCCTAAACACTGTCTTAGCTGCAGCGTGCATTCTGTGGAAGCTAGCCACAGGTACCTGCTAGCAGCGGTACTGGTCTTCCACCCGTAGAGCTAAGTCCATTGCATCTTGGAGGCATTTTGGTTGTAATAGTCGAACTTGGTCCTGTAATGCTTGCTTCAATCCTCTTACAAATACACTCATCAAGTAATTATCAAAAAAAATATTTAGATTCTTCACCTAAGGCTTGAAACCTGCGTATATACTCATGAACGGAACCCTCTTAGCTATTCCCGAGTACCTATGCTTCTCAGTACTCACCTTGTGACCCACTTGTTATTGTCCGGTGGGAGCCTCAAACGACGCAATTATTCACGCTTCTCTGCAATAAGCTTAGTGGCTTAACAATCCTGATGATCTGATTGATCATCCATGCATCCTTGATGTGACACCCCCGATCGTAGATGACCGAAATGAC
>CAJHQP010004874.1:0-50859 GCA_905132765.1 Moricandia arvensis | reverse complement strand
TTAGCCTTTGATAATTGACCCAAAGTTGGTTAGACATCTAATCAAAATACATATTCAAATGCAATGAAAACCATACTTGTATACTACTTATAAGACTAACCGACAAAGTTTGCAAAACGTTGGATGATCTGTTCAGGCATGGAGAAAAAAAAACAAATCTAAGTAAGTATAACGATTTTCGATGCATTAAGATCAAATTTCCAAAGTTCATAAGTTCAAGAGAACAAAGGTACATTCCAAGAAACCAAGTGGTATATTAATATATGATCAGTATATCAAATGCTACCTAAAATGTGTGACTGGTCGATGGAAGAGGCTGGATATATAATTGTTGTAGCACATCACGAAAATAATTGAAATGGAATCACTGGCACTTGGATTTGGTGTGGACTCTCTGACTTTTTTGGCAAATCTAATATAAATCAACGCATGAAGAAGTGCAAGAAAAAAAAAACAAATCACACTCTTATCAGTGCATATGCGTCACATGTGTTAAAGTCTTTATGTGTACTATCCATACTTAAAAAAAAAGGAAATATCCATACTTTTTTAAGGGAAACTATTTGAAGATAAATGTAAATTCTTGTTTTTCGTACAAGAGCGTTGTAAATTAATTACAAATTCGACTTTTTATATAAATAAGAGAAAATGTTAAAAATGCTACAATTTAAATACTATTTTTCAAAAATATCTTCAATCAAAAATATATTAACATTTGAATTTACACTTTATTGATTATTGTTTAAAATTTAATGTTCAAATGGTAGAGTTGAGTTTCTAAATGTTTTATAAATATTTTAGAAAATTAGTATACTCTATTTTCATTATAAATTTTGAATATTTTTGAAAATAATTATTCATTAATTGTAAATTTAAAAAGTGATATTAAATTTGTGGTATAATTAAATTTTTTTTCACTAAATAGGGTAGTTCAGCCGTGGCTTTCTTTGTGGGTAAAATTTCATAATCATTTAAAGCATTTTTTTTTTCTTTTTTTTAAAGCATTTTTATTGATAGAAAAAGATATTATAAACCGAAGTTTCCTTTAACCAAACAAAAGTTATATAGCCAAAGTTTCACTTTCACACTTCCCCATATTAACACTCTTTTTTTCTTCTCTTCAAAAACATTTTTCCTCATAATCATAAATAACATTTCATAGTTTCAGTTCCTTCTGCATTTCATCTTTGACTGTTAGTTGTGTTTCTTTCTCTCTTTGTGTTTGGTTTGATGATGAACAAGAGATGTGAATCTTGTCTTAAGGAGAAGATATGAGATCTTTAAGCAGTGTGGGACTTGCTCTAAGCATAGTCTTTGGTTGCTTGCTGCTAGCTCTTCTTGGTGAGCTTTATTACTTGCTCTGGTGTAAGAAGAGGAGGAGAACGACTAGACCTAATCTACAAAATGACTATTCTACCCCTGCAACCAGAGAGCTTCTCTTCATCTTGTGTTGCAGCACTACTAACCATTCTTCTTCTCCTCCTTCCTCTAACCCTAAACCTAATGAAACTCAACAGCAATGTCTTCCTCCTGATGGTGGGTTTGGGAACATGGTGCCTAGATTTCTGTTCACTATCATGGAAGAAACAGTAGAGGAAATGGAATCTGAAGAGGGTGTTTCCACAAAAGGAAAGAGCTTGAATGATTTGTTTCTAAATATGGAAAGTGGTTCTTCTCCTCCTTATCTCACACCTCGAGCTTCTCCTTCTCTTTTCACCCCTCCTTACACACCGTTAACAGAGTCTTGTGATGGAAGAAAAGAAGGTTTCTTCGAGTCATCTACTGATGCTGAGTTTAACAGGCTAGTGAGATCATCATCATTATCATCACATTCACCAACATCATCGTCACCATCGTCATTGCCGAGATTTAAGTTCTTAAGAGACGCAGAGGAGAAGCTTAACAAGAGGAAAGTGATGGAGATTGCAGAAGCTGATGAGGAAGTCAGCAAGGGCTAAAGTGATAAGCTTAAGTTTTATCAAGAATATGTCACAAGGTGGTCCAAGAAAACGTTTTGAGTTTCAAATTCTTATACAATTGAAATATCAAAATTATTATTTTGCTAATCTTTTTCTTTGGATTTTAATTATCCTTTGTAAATCAAATTAGCATTAATACTTTTTGGTTTGAATGATATTCGGATGAAAAATAATTTGATTAGAAAGTTTATGGTTTATTCAATCAAATCATGATTTAAGATAAAGAATCAAAGTTTTAGATGATTTTCATAACTTAGAATAAAAGAACAATTTAGTATTAGAAAAAAGAATAAAGATGGACATTGGATTCGTTTTTTTTTTGTTTTTTCTTTCCTTAATAATTTCCACACTGTTGTAGTTGACATTTTAAAGATGCACGAACTCAGCATTCTAATCCTAAACCGACGTTCACTTTAAAAAGAAAGAATGTAAATATCATATCGAATATGTAGTTAGAAAGGTAAACAGAACACGTGAAGAGAAGACAAGATTAAGAATCCTTAAGTACTACTACTAATTGTTTTTCTCGAGATCATTCGCTTCCAAATGCTATAGTAAGAGAAAATACTTTTTAATAACTTTGAACATGAACCGATAAATTGAAATAATACGATAAATGAATACAGACAAAAGACTCATGAAGAGACCAAATGGGGAATCTCTTTCCCCTTCAAGATTTTGTCCTAATCTTACAGTTTATGTCTGATTCTTTTTACTATCCAAGTGGCGTGACCGAGAGACTGAATATTTCAATCTTTATTAAGCAGTGTTGAATTTTATTTTTTTACAGTGATGATACAAGAATGTGGCTCTTGAGGGAAATGTAAATAAACAATCAGATTTAGATTCCTGAGGCTGCAAGAAGTGGTAACCCTAGCTCAGGGCATAGTGGAGTTAGACCAGGTTCCTCCAAGAAGCTAAAAGCTGTGTAGCCATAGTATGAATGATACAGGTCTGGTAACTCTCCAGGAAATTTACTGAACCCACCGTACTGGATTGGACACAAGAGAACGTTAGTCACATTGTTGAATCCAAGATGTAAAACATGAGTGAAAGACAATGTACCATATAATCCTAACAGGCCATACACCATATTGGATGTATAGCCTGCAAAACTAGTTATATTTTATGCAGTAGCTAAATAACAACAAGCTTAAGATGAGACATTGAAGGAGAGGTACCCTGGACTGACAGCTCAGTAAAAATTTCCGGAGAGCAATCTTGTCGATGAGTGCATCACCACCAATGAGTTTAAAGGACAGCTGCAATCCTACACACATGTGAAAAGGCCTTATGAGTAGATAGGACCAAACAGAGACTTACTATGAAAAGATGAGGGGACTTACCAAAATGCATAGCATGTGTCGCTCCGTTTGTTAGTCCTACCTTGAAACCCACCGTCACTAGCTTGTCTCTACAGGCATGGAAAGAAAAAAAACCGTCAGATCACTCAGGAACAAATGTTTTGGTAAGTTCAAAAGACATACATGAAAGCATGAAACTTCTGCACAACTTTTTTTTGAGGCAATTACCTGTAGACACCAGTTGAGAAGCAATGAAAGGTCTAATACTGAACTGGATGAATCATTTAACAGCAGATCAGGTTTAATGAATCCCATCAATCGAAGGGATGCAATAGCACAGAAAGTACCACCACCTGCATAACTAAGTTGCAGAACATAGGTAAGAATCATAAAAGAGTACAATCAAATGAAACTTAGCAAAACAAAACCTCTTCCTGTATAGTAAATGAAGTAAAAAGCCACTTAGCTAACAAAACGAATGAGAAAGCTTAGAATTTATAAAAGAATGGTTTTCACCATGAGATTCAGAACCAGGGATCAACCCAAAGCCACCATCATATGACTGCACAAAACATGTTGCAAAAGAATACACTTTTTAACGAGAAAAGGAATAAAAATGACAAAGCAACTGCAAGAACAGAGACAAAACCTGACAGTTTAATACGTAATTCTTAGCCTTCTCCTTGTCCATTCCACTCCAATTACTCAGCATGTCACAGATTGCAGCTGATCAAAACAAACAAGAAAGCTAGCATAAGAATCTACTAAAAGCATATAGACATGGTCTGGTTTGTAAATCCTGTTAGCCAGCTAATTCCTTACCAGCACAATATACAAACCTAAGATCCGTCTCGCCTCCAATATGGATAGGCATGAAGCTGTACAGAGTAAACACACCAAAATCAGAACATTACATATTAGTTGTTATATGCCTAGAAATGAGGAAAGTTTTCTAGCCCAAAAGGGTTAGAACTATGCAAAACAAAACTATAAATCAATGGTTCATGGCACTACAAAGGCAAGATTCTTAGTACCTCCCATCATCCTGTTGGAGGTTTTTCATGGACAGCAACAGTGATTCAGACTCAATGGTAGAGAGATCATGCCCAATGACCTTCAGAATAGCCAATGCACAGTAAGTGCTTGCCAGGTGACTATTGTTGTGAGTTAAATCCTGCACCAAAGACTAAATCTAAAGCCCAGACACATACAAAACAAAGAAACCATAACATGATAAACTTATTATTACCCCATTCTCATGTATGGGAAACTGAGAACTCCTTGAACCACAGAAACCATAGAATTCACCTGCAACGAAAACAAAAATCAACATCCCATGATTCACTGGTTAATTAAGGACATGCTCATAAGTCTAAATAATACTAAAACGATTCATAGTTTGAGAAAGGTACCTTCTTTAAGTGAAGCTTTGTTACTAGGGAAGGCCTGGAAGGACAAAACCCAGTTTGCAACGACATCTTTGTCCACCTAGAGCAACGAAAGTTACACACTTTAACGTCTAATAACGGAACATAAGTTAAACTAATAACAGAGCCCGACACGAACACAGATGAAAGTTACAGACTTTAACGTCTAATAACAGAGCATAAGTGAAACAAAGTACAGAGACAGACAGGAACAGAGATGAAAGTTGCATACTTTGATGTCTAAAAACAGAGCATAAGTAAAACAAAGAACAGAGACAGATACGAACACAGATGAACAGAGCATAAGTAAAACAACTAACAGAGACAGAGACGAACACAGATGAAAGTTAGTCACTTTAATGTCTAATAACAGAGCATAACTGCATAAGTAAAACTAATAGCAGAGACAGAGGTTTGAGAGACGAACACGGTCCCCTGCGCCGAGAAAGTGAAGGCCAGAGATTATGAAGTGAGCGAGTGTGAGGCGATTGATCTCTTGAGATTGATAATGGTACGGAAGCATCTCGTAAATCATCCCTAAGTACACCAAGTGTCGATCTTTCTCGAAATTCTCCGACAATGGTGGCCGTGGAGATGATTGCGCCGGCGATGTATACTCTTCTTCGTCATCATCGTAATCTTCGTCTTCTTCCTCTCCTCCGTGCACGTGCACGGCGGTCTCTGACATTGCTTATCTGTCCGTGAGGAGGATGGATCTGTGACTGTGTGCTTTGCCAAAGGTCAAAACAACAGGGTGTCACGGTGTGAAAACGATAAACGACGCGTTGTTTTTGAGCATACTTTTTTGGAACTATTTAATTAGCAAACTTTTTTTATAATCAAAAATTATATTCTTTGTCCGATTATCCTACTAAATTAATATTTTAGATCAAAATATTGTGATAACTTCATAATAGGAGAAAAGTAAAAAAAAAAACTGAATGTCATCAATTTTACAAGTCTTAGGAAAAATAGATATTGGACCAATATATTTTAGATTAATCTTTTAATAATAACTTGTAAATTTCAGAAAAAGTAATTATGTTAATTGAAAATTTGTTGGTTATTTTTTTTATAAAATAGTTAATTACAAAATAATGTATAATTGACACTCAAAATTTAATTTATTTTTTTAATATGTGTGAAAATTCCAAAATATAAATCTTTTCAGAGAAAATAGTACTTAACTTGCCTCAAGAGTCTTTTCATGGGCTTCAAGGTCTACGTACTTTCCTAATTAAACTAGATAAAGAGTTTAATCCTGAGTGCTGCACAACACTCCCTGCCACTTGTCACATCCATGCATTCATTTATACTCACTGATCTGCAAAATCTTGGGTAAAAATCATCTCTCTTTACAGTTATATATTATTCCTCAAATACACCCGGTCCATAGTTTTAAACAAACATATACTATTAAATACTAATAAGGGAAGAGACCAAAGCTCCTTCAGCTTAAACCAAATGTACCAAGATCTCAAGTTATCTAGTCAAGACTCTTGGTTACTAAATGAGGAGAGAGTGAGAGAGCCTGGAAGCAATTGTGTGGAAGAAGTTAGGAACCGCTCGACGCGGTCACGCATGTGTCCATGATTCTTAGACGTTGACTTGGCCCTTAGGTCCTCGCTGACTTTATTTAAACCAGTTGGATGGCATGGCAGCATATGTGTAGCCGACTTATATATAGTCAACTCTCGTTACATATACTTCTAAAAAAAACGCGTGAATCGAATAAAACCTAATTGTTTTCAATATATGTAAAAAAAAATTGATAGACGACTAAGTCCATAGATTGAATTTTAGGTGGCATAATGAGTTTTATGATTTGGTATAAACTGTGGTGCAAAAAGTTGAAAGGATTGGAGTGAAGATGATCCCATTTTGAAAACTGAATAAATGTGTTTATGTGTAATCAAAAAGAATGATTTAAAGATGTTATTTTTGTTTATCTTTTTGACTGAATTTTTATGTTATTTTTTGTTTATCACAATAGCATGTCCGTTATTCCTATATAAGTAACAACATTAAAAATCTTTGTCTTCATTTCACTTTAAAGGACATTTCAGATTTCCAATATCATTTTATTAGTTGAACTAGTTATATTTATTGTTATTTTTATACAAAGAAAATAAATTGAATAAAAGTCAGTAAATTTATTTATTGATGTTTAAAAACCTGATAATATACATATATTATATATATACTTAATATAGTTTGGTCATAGATGTATATCATTATTTATTTGAAAGTATAAATTAGTTAAAGGCGTAATCAAGTTCGTCACGACTTCAATATTAGACGCTAACTATAAAAATTCACTAGTCAACGTGACTCTCTTGCTTATAAATTCATTGGCATTCCATGTCTTATAATATACTAATTCTCAAGCCTTATCTCATATTCCTCTTGTAGTTTCTCGTTTCAAAAGCTCCTTAAAAATATAATTTAAATTCTATAATCATATATATGGCACCACCACCTCCTTCACCACCACCTGTTGCATTGAAGGTAGTAAACCTTCTATTGAGGGTTTTGACGGCAGTTTTTCTAGTTATATCTGTCATCGTCCTCACCACCAATAGCGTCACCATCGGATCTATCAAATTTCATTTCAATGATGTTTATGCTTATAGGTAAACTGAGCCAACCTCTGTTTTTTTTGTAAATTGGCTTAAGCCAACCTCTGTTATTATATTATTTTCTTCCTTTATTTTTAGTTTGGTTTTGATCACCTGAGATACCATAAATCATTATTTGGTTTAAGCTTTCTCTTAAACTAGGAGTTAATTTTTGTAATTTTTATTTATTTATATAAACTGAATTTTCACTAACTTTTTTATTTATTTTGTTTGGGTTCTTGAAGATACATGCTAGCCGCAGCCGTCATCGGACTGGTTTACGCTGCCATACAACTTTTCTTCACAATCTGCCAATTCGCCACCGGAGTGACAAACTCATTTAATTATCAACTTGATTTTTACGGTGACAAAGTATATATTCACTTTATTGTATTTTACCAAAAAAAATCACTTTTTGCTAACCACATTTATCATCAAGTATCACATAAATGGAGCAATTTTTATAAATATATAAGAGCAAGATTATCCCTAGGGACTTTTAAGAAGTCTTTAAGTTTTCTTTTTTTGATTTAAAAGAAAAAATTAAAAACGAACCATTCGCGGATCGATATGTGTCAATGGGATCCGCGAAAGTGTAAAGATCAAGCAAAAAAGTCTCTTATATAAGAGTTTTTTGAGGGATTTCTTAACAAAACTGTAGATCCCATGCTCTTAGGAACTTTGTTAAAAAAACCCCAATAATCTTGCTCTAAGGTCATTTTTTGACCGTATTGGTTCTTTTGAATCAATGAAACTTATCTCAAAATGTGCCTTTTGGTTTAATGATTATTAAAATCTTGCAGGTTATATCATATCTAGTGGCAACCGGTTCAGCGGCTGGATTTGGAGTAACGAAAGACTTAAAAGATGTATTTATAGCAGTAGTCGCATTAGATTCGACTGATCCTGTGGACGAGTTCTTCAGCAAAGGATATGCATCAGCCAGTCTTCTGCTCTTTGCTTTCCTCTGTCTCGCCGTTTTATCTGTTTTCTCATCTCTCGCCATTGCCAAACGACCATTTTAAGTCTCATCTCGACAAAACAAATCGATTTTATAGCTTAAAATGCTTTAAAATATGATTTGATCAGATAGCTTTGTCCCACTGTTATGTGTTGTTATTCATTCCGTACAATGTACAATTCGTTTTGTTACAAAAAGTTAAATAAGTGGTGATTCAACTCAGTTTATGGTTATACCACTAGTTGACCAGTTTCTCCTACAGAAAACCAATTATACATGTTTTGGACCAAATACAAGTATGTGAATTAAGATTTTCGAAAATAGTCTAGACTCTTTTGATTTAATATACATTGCTTTGTGCCGAGCAAAAAGATACTGATAAATTTTTTGGACTTTCAACTTGAAACTAATTGACAATAAATGTATTGATCCAAATTTCTTATATACTACCCATGTCTCTTATATATTTTTAATGTGGAGTCTTCTCTCCAACACCCTTTTCAAGATAATGGTGCGTATAATTATTAATTTCGCAGAATCCATCATAACTCCTCCGAGACAATACTTTCTTTTTCTAACAACTCTAGATAATTGAACTTTCTTTATGCCATCAATTAATGGATTAACCTGACCGGATAAATGATAAGAGTGTGATCCCGCTCTGTTACCATGATAAGTTTCTTGAGTTTCTAACTTAAAAACAATTAACGATAAATGGATTTACCCAAATCTCTTATATGTTATTCAAATCCTTTATATACATATTTTCAATATGAGATCGTCTTTCCAACATATACACATTTTTGAATATTCAACCCTATATGTCAAACTCCAACTTTATACTATAAATTACAATGAGACCGGAAGATCCTTGGATTTTTGAAAAGTTAAATTTCACAATAAAAAATATCAGATACTTTCAGTTCTACAGCCTAGCGGTTATTCAAATATAGATAAGGCCTGTCTTTGTACCAAGCTCTCTTGATTGGGCTCTGTAGTGGCCCTTCAATGCTAAAAAAACTAATATAGTTCACCATGCTCTCTTGATTTGAAGTAACTTTGTTTAGGCCTGGATGTGTTATTAAAGTGTGGGATATAATAATCAAGAAAATTATATATATTCTACATTCGTTTGGTAAGCTAGACGTGGTGATCGATCGTTTCAGCACGACTTCAATAGTATAATATCAAATATAGTACAATTTGGTATATTTAATTATATACGTCCGTAAATTATTTTGCTTGGCATTGACCTTAGTTATTGTCCTATCTCGCGAAGATAAGTCAACTCAATATCATTCTCTAGTTAGTTATAAAAATTGACATTTCATGTCTTGTATTCAAACATCTCAGGGGTTTTATCTTCTTCATACTCTTTGATTACCAGGTCTATTATAGAAATAAACCCATTAAATGCCCTAAATAGCTACTTATTATTTACATGGCATCACCATCTCCGTCACCACCACTGGTTTCTCTGAGGGTAGTACTCCTTTTTCTTAGGGTTTTGACTGTGACTTTCCTCGTTATAACGGTCATCATCCTTAGCACCAACAGCGTCACCATTGTATCTCAAGGAAACTCAACGAAGTTTCATTTCAAAGATGTTTATGCCTATAGGTAACAACCCAACGAACCTCTTCACTTTTCTTTTCTTTCTTTATCAGTATATTTTCTAGAGAAATACTATTAAATAGCATTAAATCATGTTTTTACAACAAAACTAATACATAAAAGATAAATTTATTAAAATAGCACCTATTAAAAATAAAAACATATATATATAATATTATTTGAATTTATGGTTTCATAAGTATAATTTAGAGTTTATAGTATTTAGAGAGTATGCGTAAAATCCTTTCATTCGGCCCATAGGTTTACCATCTGGCCGAAGTCAAATGCATTTATTTTTGGAGGTTTAAAATTACTGATCATATGATTTTTTTTTTTGTGTTTTAACCTTACTTACACATCACGAGTCATCTTACTGTATCATCCAGGTCAAAACAATTAATTTTGGAATTATCTATGGATGTGTATCCAAAAAGATGTTTTGGGAAAAGGGAGTGGGGGATTTTATGATTTTTAAACCGAAGTTTATTAACTCATTCATTCACCACCACTTTTAAACCGAAGTTTATTAACTCATTCATGCACTTGTATTTTTCTTGAATGCTTGAAGATACATGTTTTCAGCCGCCATCATTGGACTACTTTACGCTGTCATACAACTGTTCTTCGCAATCTCCGAACTCGCCACCAGAATTAGAAGCCCTTTCAATTATCAACTGGATTTTTACGGTGACAAGGTATATAATGTATTTCCAAACAAATTCAACATTCAACATTAGTAAGTAAAAGGAGAAACTAATGAATAATATATAGTTTTATTTTGAACGTATCAGTTCTTGTAATCAACCAAGATTGACTTCCTCATTAGTAGTGTATTTGGACAGATAATTTCATATCTAGTGGCAACTGGTTCGGCAGCTGGATTTGGAGTGAGCAAAGATTTAAAAGACACAATTCTAGCATTAGTCGTATTAGATTCGACTGATCCTGTAGATAAGCTCTTCAGCAGAGGACATGCATCGGCCAGTATGCTTCTCTTTGCTTTCTTTTGCCTCGCTGTTTTATCTGTTTTTTCATCACACACTATTGCTAAACACCAGTCTAGTTAAGTCCATCATTATTCAGTCAATACTCTTTTTGATTTGATCATATAGCTTTGTTGCAATATAATGTGTTGCTGCAGTAATTTAACGAATTTGAGATTGTATTCGTAAAAAACGTCCTTTAATATGTGCAAGTGGAGTAGTCAAACATATCTCTGATTCCAAAAAAAATCTTAATATTTTAAAAATAAATGTATATATTAGAGCCTAAAATTCTAATTATACTGAGTATTAGTACATAGGAAATGTTAAAAATGATTAAGGTGTAAACAATCGCTTTGCTGATATGTCAAATTTGAACTTTATCATTTTTAACATTTCCTATGTACTAATACTCAGTAGACTTGATGTTTAGTTTAATTATTGCATTCCGCTACTACCAAAAAGAAAAACAAATTGAAATGATTTTGATTAGAGCTAAAATTGTAGTCTTACTAGTTACTACAATCAAACTTTAGTTTTACAATGCCAATTTCTAGAGATTTTTGTATGTAATTAAGCATATCCAAATCTGTGAATATCCGAAACATATCGAAACAATTTTACAATCGAACAGAATACTACAAAACAGACAATGTAAGTGGAGCAAGAATAGTATATTAGTGGGAAAGCCTAAACCACGAAACCAACCCCAAATAGCACACCAACGCATATCTGAGACTTGTCTAAGCATATCTTATCTACTCTTTTCTTTTTATATTGTATACATCTCTTTCACTCTCTATGCTAAACCTTTTCTTAGACAATGCAAGTGATACTTTCCTTTTGGTACTTCGATTTCATAGCCTCGAATGCTGTCAATTCAAGCAAATATTCTAGATGATATTTTTATGATTTATTGTCACATAAGAAAATTTATATAAAAGTTAATTATTTACTGGCATGATGAATAAATTTTAGACCCCACTATACCACTTGTTTTGGCGGAGATGCGTATATGCAGAGATCATTATTCGATTATTTCTTCGGTTATAATTCTTTGTATATGTAGTTTTCTTTAGGAGGATTTCTAATTGAATGTGGGACTAATCTACAGAATTGAAGACATTGAAACTAATTAAATAGATACAAATAGTCACAAATGGAAAGACTCAAACCCTAATCTCTGAATATCATAGGAAAAAGGGCCATTCAACTAGTAGACTGTCATAAAATATTGATTTTTAAGTTTTTGATATTGTTATAATTTATAAATATGCCGTTGAATATTTGGTTTTAAGAGTTGTATTGATCTGACTGATAAATTTCAGATATGTTTTGTTGGTTTGTGTCTTCTTATCAATCGTTCTTTTATCGAATAACAATCATAAAGATACAAAAATAGAATATGATGATGTTTTCTCATCTATGGTTATCTATCACGAATCAACTATCCAATCAGCTGAGATGCATCCGCTACTTCAAAAAGCCAGTTAAGCTTATTCGATGTCAACTCAGCTTGCCAAATTTATCCAATATGGTGTGGAAGAACCACATATTTACTCCATCTTCTTACATTTTTATATGTAAGTTCATTGATTCATACCTTTGTAAAAAGTTTTATGATATGAATACACGCATGTTATATGATATCTCACAATTAAAAAAAATATTTTAACGTCAACATAAAATAATATTGAAAGTTAATTTGGATTTATATTTCACTAACGAATCATCACTATTCATTGACACGACAAATCGCATATTTGGAACAGGTTAAAAGTACAAAACAAAACGAATTAAAATTTAATTGATCTTAATGTAGAAAGAGTATAGCATATTACACTGAAGATGGGAATATATGTCGTCAGGGACGGTTTGCCACATAACATGGCGATGATATACACAATAAGGCTGCCAGGATTTAATCTCTGTGACATTCGTCAAATACATTATATATTCCCTAATTAGTTTTAATCACATTACTATTATTATACAGTGTAGCGATATTGCTTCCAGGTGTAGAAGAATCATAAAGTGCCAGAAATCCTCAACCACGACGTTGGCCAAAAGTTATTTTGTTTTCTTTCATCCACATATGATCCGATTCGGATGCATTATGCGGTTTTCCATTTATTAATGTATTATGTGGACATGCATTCACATACTCTATAATTGTTAGCTCGATTGAAGTTATATTTATTTAATTTAGTGGGTTCAATTATTCGTTATAATGTATATCTTCTTATCACAATCTACAAATACATAATGCACACGTATCCATTTGTGTTCCTAATTAAGCCTCATTATCCCCATTTGTTGGCTAAATATCATATTGGTTTGCTACCCTTTTATGATGATTATAATTTCTTCTCTATTTCATCTTTTCTTTTGGTAGGAATCAAAAACCTTTTTTCAGAATAAATGTTGCAACTGATATAGTTACCTATAATCTAATTCAGTATTGTTCGATAACATTGTATCTGTTGGAGTTTATAATATAATACTTAAAATCGTTTACCAAAAATAAATGATTTGTTATATATTATATATATATATTTGTTATTGTTATATCAAAATCTGTTTATATGTGTTTTTATAAATTTGAAAAGCTACAATTCTCAACACTTATATAGGACATCATCAAAAAAATATTTCGATAGTTAAAAGATGTCATTCGGTAGAAACCCTTTCGTCCATTGGTTTAACTAAAAGTTTATTAATATTTTTACATTATGAGGTGTGAAAATAAGACACATGCGAATTTGGGGATAATAGAGCATGCGGACAACTTAAATTTTTTTATGTAATCGGATAACGACGACTAAACATGCTCATTATTTTTTTAAAGAAAAATATGTGAAATCTACGGAATCTCCGATGGTATTTAAAACGGTTGAATCCGGTGAGGAGTAATCAGTTTCCTTGGTTAGGGGGGCCAATCCAGAATGTTTGATTTCTTCTTTTTATAATTAACAATATGAGTTGATTGTTTCTATCATCATCACGACCACCAAATTACTTAAATAATTATGTATGTGGTTACTATAAATCATGGATAATATATAGCAAGTAATATACTATATGTAGTGAGAATGACATATGTACCATATCACTATCAGACTTGCATTAATTACTTAGTGGAATCTCTAGAATGCCTCCTAACCCTGATGTCATATCTTAACTTTTAAATTCACATGAAAATTACACAAAACCCTAAAAACCCTCCTATAAAACCAACCTCATACCCTCCCACATTTCTCCATCAGCTCTTTCTTACATCACTATTCCTACTTCTCATTTTTGACCAAAGTTCGTAGAGATATGGCTTTGAATACATGGAAGCCATTCCTAACTGTTATTTCTCTACAATTCGGATACGCTGGACTATCAATCATAGCCAAGTTCGCACTGGACCGAGGCATGAGCCCTCACGTTCTTGCTGCTTATCGCCACATCGTCGCCACAATTTTCATTGCTCCGTTTGCTTTTTTCTTGGATAGGTATAGTATTTTTCATTTAGCGTCTAGTTAAAATTGTACTATGGTCATGCATGCATGTGTGATTTTACGTATTTTGTAAGTAAAAAGTAAGCACGTATTTGTATTAACTCATGTCTACGTATTCTTCACATGGAAATCAATAGGCTTTCTTAATATTTTACTTTAAATTTGACTTTGGAATAAGCAGAAAAGTTCGGCCAAAGATGACGCTGCCCACATTCTTCAAGATAGCGTTGCTTGGGTTATTGGAGTAAGATTATTTTACCAAGTTTTTAATTTTTGAACAATACCGAGTTTCAAAAATTGATTTTGATTTCTCATGTTTCAAGTACCGAGTAATAAATTGATTTTGTGTTTATAGACCAACAATTGATCAGAACTTATACTATACTGGTATGAAGTACACTTCCGCAACTTTCACAGCTGCAATGACCAATGTTCTTCCTGCCTTTGCGTTTCTTATGGCATGGATCTTCAGGTAATTAAACACACTTTTTCCCCTTTAATGTTTTTTTCCAGTTTATTATTTTTTTTGTCTGAAGGATCAATAAATTTAATGTGTAGACTAGAGAAGGTTAACATCAGGAAAATACACAGCCAGGCCAAGATTCTAGGGACAGTTGTTACAGTTGGTGGAGCAATGCTTATGACTGTTGTGAAAGGACCTTTAGTTCCATTGCCTTGGGCTAATCCTAACGATAGTCATCAAGACTCATCTAATCCTGGTGTCACACCAGATCTTACAAAAGGCGCACTCCTAATCGCTATCGGTTGCATTTGTTGGGCCGGTTTTGTCAATCTCCAAGTAACTTTTTAAACCAAGATTTACATTTAATATATTTAAACCTGTTATTGTACTTAACCACTCAATTAATGATTGGTTAAATATGTTTATTCAGGCCATCACGCTTAAATCGTACCCGGTAGAGCTATCCTTGACAGCTTTCATATGCTTAATGGGGTCTATTGAAAGCACTATCGTGGCACTTTTTATTGAAAGGGGAAATCCTTCTGCTTGGGCTATTCAACTGGATTCCAAATTGCTAGCAGCTGTTTATGGTGTAAGTATATTATACTAATATATAATCTAGGGTTTGATTCGGGTTATATATACAAATCAAATTAAATGATCTTACTATGATATGATATGATGCAGGGAGTAATATGTTCAGGTGTTGGTTACTACGTTCAAGGAGTAATAATGAAAACTAGAGGACCGGTGTTTGTGACTGCCTTCAATCCACTAAGCATGGTCATTGTTGCGATTTTGGGTTCTATAATTCTTGCTGAGGTTATGTACCTTGGAAGGTACATAAGCTTTTGAAGCTCTAATGATTTTTTTTTCAAAAATCTCATTAATTCAACTATATATATCTAAATGTGTAGGATTCTTGGAGCAATAGTGATAGTTCTTGGGCTCTATTCGGTTTTGTGGGGCAAAAGCAAAGACGAACCTTCTAATTCGTTTTCAGACATTGACAAGGAACTCCCACTTAGTACTCCACAAGTTGTGACGTTCACCAAGGATGCAAGTGTTGTGATCGCGAGGCCTAACACCAATGAATCAGTCTAAGATAAACAAAGCACTAACGGCGATTATAAAATATAATAAACGTAACAATGAGTCCGATTTCCAAATACGGGATCGGTACTGATTGGTAGAGTCAAGAGTGATGATGTTATTGTATTTTGCTAATTTGGGCTTTGTTAAATTTTGTATCCGGCTATAATATATGCAATGTTATGTACTATTAAAAGTACTTTTTACGAATAATTAATCTCTAGTGCTTTTGAGTTCTTGAATTATGTAACACATATTCAATCTCTTGTGGGTTTCCTACTTATATTTCCAACAGCTAGCCAAGAAATCTGCAACGTATACACCTATGTAATATAAAAAATTGCTTTATGTTTCTTTCTTTGCATACGTAATCTGCAAAAAGTTATTGAAAAGTAATGCTTTAATTTAGAGCACGAGCATGATGTAATGCGGTGGTGGTTAATGGAGCATAATGGATCTAATCAACATTTTTTTTTGAATCGGGACGTGTTTTGGAGATTCTGTATGTTGCGGTTTCTGATGGCCACATAAGAAAAGCATCTTCGTGAGAGAGATAGTTTTGTACTTGATCTTGATGTGTCAGCTTTTGTACTTTTGTTATATAAAGGCTTCAGATTCCCGAAGAGCATTCAATGTATGGTGCTGGTTTGTTCGAATATTCTTAGTTACTCATTTCACCATCCTACTTGACAATAGAGGTGAGCACAAATGGAATAGCTATGTTTTTGGAGGTATTCTTGATATATTAACCAAAAGTAGTTGATATAATTAATATTTTTAAATATTTACATATTTGATATATATATATATATAGAGAGAGAGAGAGATAAACAATAAGGTTGTGTTTAGTTTATATTTTGTCATTTTACTAAAACTTTAAATAAGAAATTGTTGTTAAGTTAATTGAAAAGAAATTTAAATAATAAAAACTAAAACATTTGGTGATGAGTTTTTGTGTAAGTCGTTGATGAAACGGCACTGTTTTGTGTGACACAAGTATATATAACAAGCATAACCTAACAAGTGGTATATTCTCTATATAAGGAAACGTGAAAGAAGAAAAATAGAACCCTAATTTCGCCAAACGTTTCATACAATGACGACGAGCTCTGATCTTTCCAGAGAATTGACCGGGGAGATGTTCATGACGATGGATTATAAGGTTTGTTCGTTGAGAGTCGATCTCAACGAAATACTCAAGGACGAGGAAGCAGGCTCTGGTCCAATATCTATCAAACCGATTGATAAGTTCGATAAAATCGAGATATCTAAAGTGTTTCACTGCGACGGCTTGTTGTTATGCGCGACCAAAGACAACACTAGGCTGTTGGTTTGGAACCCGTATCTAGAGCAAACGAAGTGGATCGAGCCCAAAAAGCTTACCACAGACTGGACATGTATGCTCTAGGGTACGATAAAAATAAATCCTACAAAATATTGAGGTTTGTGGATAATAAGTACTTGCCCACATACCTTTTTGAGTTCGAAATCTACGATATGGACTAATTTTTGGAGGGGTCTTGATGTCACTCCCGACTGGGATGTCGAGTTTTTTCGACCAGGCTTAACAGTGAAGGGAAACACTTACTTTTTCGCTAAACAGAAAATAATATTTGAAGAAGGCGCAGATGATTTCTTGATCTCTTTTGATTTTACAGAAGAAAAATTTGGACCACGTCTGCATGTGCCGTTTCACTCTTATCTCCACGATGATATCGTGCCTCTATCGAGTGTCGGGGAAGAGAAGCTTGCAGCGTTATATCAGTGTGAGAATTTAACTTTGATGGAGATATGGGTTACGACTGAGATTGAGCCCCACACGGTGTCGTGGAGCAAGATGTACTTCTTAGCAGTTGATAAGATGACCCCTCTCATTGATGCATGTTTCTTCATTGACGAGGTAAAGAAACTCGTAGTGGTTTTCGCTTTAGACAATCATGGTCGCTACAAAAGGGCTTGCATCATTGGAGAGGATGGGTACTTTAAACAAGTGGATCTCGGAGAAGTTGTTGTGAAATCTGATGACCAAGATTCATACCGTTTCTCAGTGTGCTCTTACGTGCCAAGTTTAGTGCAAATCAACCAAGCACTACAAGAAAACTATGCTAACTCCGACAAAAGTTTCTGAGAAAGTGGATCATAGGAAAATTTGCTTGGTATTTATGATAAATTGTCGAGAAATATCAATTTGTATCAGAAACTTCTCGGCAAATTCCAATGAGCATAACTTGTCGGAATTTTGTCAGTTCATCTCGTCGGAATTTTGTGGGTATAAAAAAAAAAAATCCGAGAACTTTCTTTCCTCTGAAAGTTGTTGGTATTCGCTCGGAAATCACCGAGGACAAGGAAGTCTCAGAAATTTGTCGGAGAGTTTGACGGTAAATCAACGGTGGAGTTGCCGTGTACACGTGTAACCATCGTAATAGTTTCCGAGACAATATCGACGAGAACCGGTGCCACTAATTTCTCGGTATGTGATAGTTTCGTTGGTTTTCACAGATGATTCATTTCTTAAATCTCCCTTCTCCAATAAGTTTCTATATCTCACCATATTCATCTATTCTTCTCATAGAGAGTTTTCAAGTTTCAACCACACCTCTGACGAAGGTAACAATATCTTAACCCTCTTTAAGAAAAAACATGCTTTATTATATTCGTATGGTATAATTGATTGGATATTTTGAGATATGGAAACAGATAAAATTTGTTTGGTAGATCTGACGGATTTGGAGATGTTTGTTGATGGAGGAAAATGGCGGCTCTGGTGTAGGAGGGATGGGTTGCCTTGCAAAATTGTCTCCTCCACCACGAACTTTTAACAGGATTGTAGCAGCGTTGATACCGGCGGCGGATAGAGCTTCATGACGTCTTGGTGGCAGATCTGGTGTACGACGACGTTTTCTTCTTCGTTGGCTAAGATAGAGCTTCATGATCCGGTTTTGTCTTGGTTTTTATTCCAATTTTTGTAAACCGCTTCTAATCTCCAATTAGAGTTGTTTATATATATTAGTATATATACATGTATATGTTTCCCAAGTCATGGTTAGGCAACAAAACCGGGACTTTGGTGTGGTTTACTTGAACTAGGCTTCGGCTCGGCTTGGCTCCAATACATTTTTTTTTTAATTTTTTTTTTTTGGATTTGTCGGCAACTCCTCGGAGATCACCGTCAACATTTTGACAATACTGTTTGTCGATGAAACATAATCGGAAACGCCTCGTCTCTTTCCGACAACCATTTCCAAGATTAATCCGAGAGAAATATTTCGTCGCTAAGTTTCCGACAAACAGACGATGAATGTCATTTTCCGACACTCAAACTCCGACCAATTATTGATTGTCGGAAATGTCTCAGAAATCATGAACTCCGACGAGTTTCCAATAAATTTTGCTGTCGGTATATAAACTTTTTCTTGTAGTGAAGGCTAGCTAGTACTATCGGGAAAGAACGATAAGTTGTTTGTTTCCGCATATATCTCCTTTTTGTTTTCTTTTGCCTTTTGTCATCTTCTTTGAACAAGACTTAGTCAATTACTTATATTCATTTTGTTTCTATTTTTAACATCCAATCATGAAAAAATATAAACATACAAAAATTGTATTAGATATCATATCACACAACACAGGTACATTGGTGTGTGTGTGTTTTTTGTCAACATATTTGATACAGAAGTATAAAAAGTCAATAAAGGCCCAATATTGAAATGAAGACCAAATCGATAAAAGACAGTACAAATTGTAACGTGAAACTAAACAGCTGTCCTAGACCGACTGATATCAGTCACGTGGCAGCTAAATAGGCTTTCAACCATGAATAACCCATCAATGAAGTGTCTCTAACAACCAAAGGAGCATGATCAACGCCAGAAGAATATGTTTTCTTTTTATATAAACCAAAAAAAACCGTACGTACGGTACCTTTAAACGTACTTTCTTCAAAACCATTCACAACACAATCAACATGGACGAACAAGAACAAGACAATCTCTCGAGCTTACCACTAGAGCTTCTCCTCTACATCATCAGCTTCCTCCCTTTCGAGACCGCAAGACTAATCCCTTTGGTCTCCACACGGTTTAGGTCCGCTTGGAGCCAAGCCTTGGTCCTCGCTCACATCCCCAACGGCTCCATCGAGGAGATCTCTCACGTGTTATCTAGCTTCATCCACAACTTCAACGAGCATGATCCGTCTAAAAACACTAGAAAGATGGAATTACACTTCGACAAGTCAACCTTCATATCAACTATTCTCGGACCTCATAACACCATGCATATGAGTTTCTTCTCTAACGGTTCTAAGAACGAAGAGAGCTTTTGCTGGAGAATTGAGATCAAAGATCAGATCCCAAGACGTGTGGAGCCAACCGGTTTCTTGGTGAAGACGCTTTGTTTAGACTCGGTTGATATGTTAACCCACGAGGTTGTTTCCTCCATGGTGTTGGATTGTTCTTTGCTTGAGAACCTCAAGATTTGTGGTTGCAAGGGTTTGACTTCTCTCACGATTGATTCACCAACTAGGCTTCTTCAATTGTCGATCTTGGATTGCACGAAAATGAGATATCTCGATGTTAGATCATCTAAGCTTAAAACTCTTCATTACCAGGGGTTTCTACCTTCCATCAAGATCCATGAACATTTTAATTTGACAAATGCGATTTTAGACGTAAGAAAAGGTCCAAGCTATTACAACAATACTTTAGAGATCGGTCCTCTCTTGCTAGTCATCAAGAACTCTCAATCTCTTACACTTTGCAAATGGATGTTCGAGGTAACAAAGAGAATATCTATGTCTTTTATTTTACTAAAATAATATATTTCATATGTTATATAAAAATGTCATTTAATTAAAAACTATTATTATTTTCTAAAATATTATCTAATATATAAATTAGATTTAGTTCAACTAAGCATAAAAAATGAATAGTTTAGTTGGTCACAAACACTTTCCAAAATATGAGAATTACATATAAATTTCATGTGAAAAAGAACTTGTACTTCGAAACAAAAAAACCATTTGTAGAACAACTTATATTATGAAAACATAGAGAGTATTAATCATATGCTAGAGTTTGTGAAATACAGAAAAAGAAAGCTTTTACCACATTTTAATCATTTTCCGAGATTAGGACATGCTTTTGGGAGTTATATATTACTGTTTTTGTTTATAGGAACTAATAAAACCATCCATATCCTCTTCTTGGACATCGTTCCAATTCTACAAGTTACATGAGTTGCGGTGGATTGATAACACGATGAAACAAGAAAACATCAACTCCCTTGTCTCTTTTCTCAAGCTTTTCCCTTCAATTGAGCGCATCCTCATTACTGTAAGTGTCAAGCACCTAAAAGCTTTGTTAGTTTAGCCTTTTGTGTTCATAGTCTAATAATTTCTATTATTTCGAAGATCGATTTGAATACTTATAGTTCAAAAGAAGAGAATGGTGTTGATGATGAACATTGTAGCAAGCATGCAAGAGCACTAAAGAACTTAAAACTTGTCAAGTTGGAAGGATCAAAGAGAGAAGAGGATAAAAATCAACTGATATTGGCTATGCAGAAGATAGTCAATATCGACCAGCCTCTGCTTATATTGTCTTAACTACGAGTGACAAAAGATTTTATGTCTAAAGATACACACATGAACATGCTTTAATTAGGTTGATGTCACACGTGTGGTTATATTTCTTGCGTTACAAGATACCCTCGTCAAAAAAAATCAAAAAAAAAATCTAATTTGGCTGTTTTGTCAGGATTCACCGATTAATGGTGTTCATCAATACCTATTATTATAATGTGTACTATGATATATGACTACGAAAACACAAACACTGATTGCGCATTGTTTGTATATGTATGAAAGGAAGCGTGTAGCACATGTTATGCTTAGTAGATTAACCCTGAACGCCACCATTTTGATTACATCATCAGGTTTGATCACTGGACTTAATTAGCAACAGAAGTGCTTTGGCCATTTTAGTTTGACGTTGGGATGTTCAAGTTGCTATTGTGTTTTGTGTTATATTTGATGCTTAGTTATGGATGGACTAATGTATTTATATAAGGTAGCATTGTAGCATTTGGTTTATATGATTGTGAGTGGAGTCATTGGAGAGTTGTTGTTTTGTCACATACACCTCTTTTTGTATTTGAATTAGGTAATATATTCTACTTAAAAGTCAACTTAATGAAATTCTCTACTTTTGTATATATGCTATAAATGAATCATTGAGTATTTGGATACATAATTAGGTTAATAAATAAAGAATTGGAGACTAGACGAAGGACACCTAATGTGGTTCATAAATGTCACTGCACTTACAAAGACAAGTCGCAGAGTAACAAATATCATTACAATAGTTAGTACCATTCAAGAAAAGAGCTACTCTTTCAAAGGGAAACCATCTTCTTTACGTTTAAGTTCAGACTCAAACCCACCAAGTCCATCATGAGCCCTCTTGTCCAACCAACCAATGATGTCAGCAAAAACAATCTCAATGTTCTCTGGTGTCTCACCATAGAGTAAACCATGCCACATCCCAGGGTACAGTTTAAAAGTCTTGTCCGAACTCGACGCAACTTCATAGAGTTGTCCACTCACTGCTTTATCCGTGACTTTATCGTCTTCTCCATGCAACACCATAAACGGTAATGAAACATATATTACCATTACATAGAAAATAAGCATAAACCATATAGTTCTTATTATAACATTTTATCTTTCTTTACTAACGAGAATATACCTCATCCAGCCTCTTCTCGAGATCGGTGCTGATCCTCAAGAGCTCATAAGCAGTCTTCAAGCGTGGACGACCTTTGTAGCAGTAAAGATTTTCTCTGACCTTTAATCATTTTGACAATGTATACGTTCTAAGTAGAACCTTTTTTATTAATGTATACGTGCTTAAGAGGTGTCCTTACCTGTTTCCTGACTTCTGGCTGCTTGAAAGCAGTCTCAATGATATCTTGGCCAGAGATAATTTTCCACGTGGGAATAACTCCACTTAGTTTCGACAATACCGAAATCACCAAAGGGCTTGGTTTCATTTCTTCAGCGATCTGTGACATATAAAAAACAAGCGATCATTAGTGGTGCTATATGTTTGTAACATTTAAACACCATGACCAACGAAAACTAATCTAATCAGTGAACTAATAGTATACATTACACAAAGCATGCTTCAAGAGGTTGAATTTCACACACGTCTTACTAATATTTGATATAAATATAAACCTTATAATTGAGCATCTTTCACATCATCATGGCACGTCGAAACTGCCAATCAAGATTTTGGTATTTGCATATCTTTTGGATTGGGTGGGCAAAAAGTTGCAACACACCATGATAATATATTTTAAATAGTGTCCAGTTAACCTTATAAAATATACAAAGCAGGTTGGCTAGTGGCTACTATATGTGAATCATCTGTTAACTAAACTAGAACAAATAGTCTTCAGGATATCTTCAATTCGCCCATATATAAAAATACATTTTAATAATTTCTATTTGCATAATATTCTCTCCAAGGAAACATAACCTTGTTCTCATTTCTATATATTTAATTTGACTGACTATATAAAATATATATATGTAGCAATATTCCTTTTTTTCCTGAATAATAGATGCATAAGAGGATGAATCTAAATATTACCTTACACATTGGAGCAACCAAGACGGCCCCATCCCAAAACTCTGGCATCTTTCTGTGTAACAACAAAAGCACAGCCCCACCCATTGATTCTCCCAGCAAAAACCTCATCTTCCTTTTATTCTCTTCTCTCTCTAATTATTTCAACCACAAACAAAAAGACATCAAAATCATTTTCTGATAACGTGGGACGACAAAAAAAAGAGTTTTGTATAAGGTTCTTTCATCCAAAAACAACAACTCGAGAACATGTTTTTTTTTCATCAAAATTATTGGGTAATTGGTAATTTTTCTGCCTACATACATTACCCCATAACTCGTGAATAAATAGTGGCATTGACAGTGACTAGTTGTCACCATTTTTCAAAAGATAAACACTCAAAAAGTCAATATTTCACTTTTACTTTACCGCAAATGGATGTGTAATGGGTAGATACATCATCAACGAGATGGTCGAAGTTTGGGACATAAGCACTAAGCCCATCAGATTTGCCATGTCCTTCATAGTCCATCCCATAGACCCCATATCCTGCCTTCACAAGCCTTCTCGCAGTACCTAGTCCAATCATATTCATCAATGACATTAAATAAAGCTTCAATAATTTAATGACTACATATAACATCAAGAAGTGGGCTAATCTCAACTCTTCATGGTGATGCTGCACTCCATTGCATATCCATGGCAGATGAAGACTAAAGCCTTTGGCTCTTGATTTGCTGGTAACCACTTGCACGTGAATAGCTTCATTCCTCGAGTGTTCTTAATGAAACTCTACATTTGATAATCATCATTTAAAACCAAGATACAAGTATCAATGTAAAGATCTTAATACATAAATTTGTTAGTATGTAACATAACACAGACCTCTTCGTACTTGATGTTCTCTGTTTCACTTGCCTGCACATAAAAACAATGAAAACGCAAACTACATTACAAGAACAGCAAACTAAAACATTTTCAGATGTGGTCCGAGAGAGACATAGACCATAGAATATTAAAATTTAACGTTACTGACCATTTTCAAGAAGAGGTTGATCAAAGTCTCACTCTTTCTATCCTTTTAGTTTTGTTGGAGACAGAGAAGTTTTAAGATAAGAGATTGTTGTAAAAGGCTCTATTTTATATTGGCCACTTTTTAGAGGAAGGCGACTGTACGGTCATACGACATCGTTTTGGTTGGATGGTGACGAAATAACTGACGCCTTTCCTCTCTTCGCACTCCAACACGTTTTTTTTCTTCTTGAAAAGATTAAAAAAGATTCTTAATTAGATTCTGTGACAGGTGGCGACGTTCGAAAACACCCCCTCAACTTTCGAAATAACACAATTAACACCTAAACTTTCACAATAACACAATTAACACAATTAACACCTAAACTTTCACAATAACACAATTAACACCCCAGCTTCTAAACGTTTCAGAAATGTTTAAGATATATATGACTACATTATAATATGGTAACACTTGTTGCACTGTCATTGGTTATATTCTATCCACTTTATTTTATCTTATGAGTTTTTTTTGTCAACATTTTATCTTATGAGTTTTTTTTGTCAACATTTTATCTTATGAGTGTTACTGTTATTTCTGTATAGTAAAATTTAGAACGGATTTTTAGAAAAAATTTAGAACGGATGATCATAACAAATGACAAGTAAACCATAATATTAATTATGGAAAGTAAAGCATACAAAACTTCTAAAAATGTCAAATCTACTATTTACATGTCAGAAAATTTTGACTCTAAACTTATAGATATAAAAGTTCGTCTCCGTTAATTCCCTTTGGTTAACGTACTAAATATAGTGTGATAGAAGTCTAGAAAATATGTGTAAATCAATAGTTATAAGTTGTGCAGTGAATATATACACATATATGCTTTTCTTTTTGATGCATCATACCAGCATGTCATATCATATCACTGCCAGTAAACAAATATACAGCAGAATTTGATGAATGAGCCGTTTGGGTTCTTTAGTTTTTTTTTTTAATGTGTAGAAAGTGTTGATCGATATTTAGGCGACGACTGTGAATTAAAATAACGTATATCTATACTACTAAAACATAATCACTCTTTAAAATAAAATTAATTTTATTTAGTATGTTACAAAATATGTCACTGAAATTTTAAATCAATTATATGTATCTTTACAATAACAGGATCAAAAATCAAAATGCAAAACACCAGAACTTCACTACAAACCATTTCATGTGTCAACAAGATTGTAGTAAGCGACTATTCCTTAAAATGAAAACCATCATTGTTATGTTTAAGCTCCTGATGTTCTGCGTTTTATCACAGGCCAATTAACCTAAGTGCACGCTACCACAATCGAATGGTATGTCGATGCAGCACTTTAGGATCGAATCCACAGAGAACTAGTGATCTATAACACTAAGAATACACAAACTTTCCTAATCTAAGCAAATAAGAAGATTGATGATTTTGTAACTAGCTAAACTCTTATAATTATAAACAAAGTGATCTCAAATCCTAACAAGAAACAAGCGCAAGAATCAAATTTTAAATCAATATCTAAGGATAGATCCATGGGTAAGATCATCGATATCGGGTGATTAAGATTCAACCTAGGATGCTCAAACAAAACAATCAACAAGTCTATAGGTCTAAATCTCGTTCAAATAGACTAATCCACTTCCGTGACAATAATCCCTATGCTAATCATGAATTAGACATCAACTCCCGTTGGCCTTACCCAATCAAGCATGCATAAAACACAAGTCTACTAACCACTAAACATCTTGACAACAACTCCCGTTGGCCAAGCATGTATAGGACAATACTAGGTTGTTCAAGCATTTCATCGAACACCTTCCGGGCGTGAAATTACTTATGATCTAGATTAGGTTTCCCAACCTTAACCTAGCATTAAAATCACCTAATAAGCCATAGAACAAAGTTAATCAAGCAAGAATCATCCTAAACATCAACCTAATCACCCTAATCTACTTAACCCATGAATCTAAGAATGTTTACTCAATAAACTCCATGATAAACCTTAAATCTATGTGAGATTCAAGGTTAATCATGTAAGAGAAACAAGATTAGATGAAGTACTTCCTTTAGAATGATCAAAGATTCAAGGTTTTACAATGAGAAACAAAGTTCTTAAGAGAAAAATGAGATATATCTGGGTTTTTGGGGTGCAAATCTATTTGTAAGAGGGTAAAACTCGAGCTGGTTTGATCCCATAAACCAAGTTAAACCGGAATAGACCGGTCAACAGCTTGATTTTGCGTCTTATCTTCTCCGTAGCGGCTTGCCTATACCGCTTCATCAAGCCGCTACAAGCTCGTAGCGGTGTGCTTTGACCGCTGTGTCATGCCGATATGGAGCAGGGAGATGAGATGCAGAGCCAGCGGCCAAGCCACATCGCTACGTCAAGCCGCTATGAACGTTTACGACCATGAGTATCAGTTCTTCTTCTTCGTTTGGTCAAGCTTCTCCTCGCATCAACAGTAGCACCACCGCGACCAACTCCTTCCATCCGCCTCTGCAAATCTGGTCATCATCTCCGTCGCGCTTGGGTCAAGCCCGTGCTCATCATCCTCGCATCTCCTTCGTCTCGGCTCATCTCGGCTCACCGTCGTCAAGCTCCGGTCCAACCATCTCCTCGCCATGCTCGTCCATCTCCGCCGTGGCCGTGCTCGAGAAGTCTCGCCGTCGCGTCCATCGTCTTCGTCGCAGGAGAAGGTCTCGTCTTCTCCCATGGTGGACTTTGGCCATTTTGCATCCTTGGTCCTCATAGTTTTGGCTAATTATGCTTGGACCCCAATCTTTTTGTATGTGCAAAATCATCCTTCCATATCAGCCCCAAAGTTCCAATCGTGCAACTTAGCCCAACCGAATTTTCCATATTTGCAGCCTTGGTCCCTCATCTCTTGTTAACATTATATTTGACCCCAGACTTCCATAAAGTGCAATTTAACCTTTGATTTTTGCCCCAAACTTCCAATTGTGCATTTCAAACCCTGTCAAATGCAATTATGTATGCAAATGCAATTTAAAGACTTAAATGCAACCTAAAATGATAATAACAAACTAAAATATGAATCTAAAACTCAATAAAAACAAGAGATATCAACTCCCCCAAACTTGCTCTTTACTTGTCCACAAGTAAACTTTCAAGAACAAGATGAGGAAATATCTAAAAATGGGAGCTAGTGACTAAAAGAGACACTTTCTAGCCTTCAACATGATATCCTAAAAGAAACATAGCAAATAGCATGAACAATCTTTTCTATTACACTCTAGCTTCTCAAGGCCTATCTTAACTCTAATATCTCTACACAAGTTACTCACTCATCAATCAACAAGTCTCTTAACCAACTCTCACATTCATTAAACAATTGTCTTAAGTGTACTCTTGCAAATGGGCAATTGGTCCTAATCACTTGGCATGGTGAGAGAAAGGCTTGAAGCGATGGTGAAGTAAGAGGGTTTACAAGTTCTTTTATGGTGGTTTACTCTCAAGAACTAGTAGTTTGACATTATGCATAATATATCTAAGAAAGAGAACAACTCATGTATACAAAGTTTGATCCTCATTGTTCTACCCATTTCCTAGACACAAAACAATTACTACCATTGATTCCCAATGTCAAACACTCTTTCATTCACTCAAAGATCCCAAAATCTCTCACTTTTAGAACTCTTTGTTTCTTTTGTCTATTAGGGATTCACTATTTTTCTTAGCTTTAGCTCAACTCTTTTTTTTTTATACTCTTTGAGCTAAGATTTTCTTTTTCTTTGATCCCTAATATCTTATCTTTTCTTTAGAATTTTGAGTTCACTCTTTTCACTCACTTTTTTCTCAACCTTTCAAGATCAAACACTTAATACTCCCTTCCCATCCTATTAGCTACACAATTGCGAGATCTCAAAGTTAGAAAGTAATGAAGATCAACCATTGTCATTTCCAATACTCTCAACATTATGCACATCTCAAACTTTCAGAAAAGACCTCACTCATCAAATTGACTAGGGCTTAAAGGAAAGGTAAGGGTAAGGGTGAGGTGAACCATCCAAAGTGAAGATGGCCACTTGAGTTGCCAAAGATTGGTAGAAAGGATTAAGACCAACTCAAGTGTGTGTGAGGTAACCATGATCAAGCACAACAAAAGCCCATAAGCAAGATAAATTACGTTCATTAACTCAAATAAGATTGGAGTTGGTTTAGAGAACAAGTCAATATCAAGCTCACAACAAGTTTCAAGTAGAGTTTTCAAGGCTCGAAGCATACAAGATTTTCAATAGATGTTTAAGCTACTTGATATGTTTAGCTAGGGTATCATGATGATTTCTAGACATGTGCTCTTTGCAATGAAATTAAAACACAGCTCGCTATGCATATGGATGCAACCTAAATGCTTGTTTTTGTTGTTTTCGAAAATTTTCAAATTTTTAGGTTTTTCTATGCAAATAAGTATGTACAATGCAATGCATGAGATGCATGAAAAGTAAACAAAACAGAAAACAAGGTGAGATAGTAGACTCTCCCCCAAACTTAATTCACACAGTCTCTTGTGTGAAAATAAATTTGAAAGAGAGGTGAAAAGAAAAAGAAAACATGATGAACTAAGTATTGACAAGGGTAGAATGCACTTACTTGGAGTTTGCTTTGATGAGAGGAGGAGGATGAGGAAGGAGAGCTTTTTGTGACCTTGGAAATTCTGATATGCCCCCTTGAAAAGATTTAGAACTCCCCCAAACTTGTCCCTAAACTTATTCAAAAACACGAAAGCAAGATAAAATAGAAATAAAAATATATACAAAGGATAGACATGGGAATGCCTCCCAAGCGCGCTTGTTTTAAGTCTCTAGCTTGACTTTGTGTGCTTGCTAGTCATAGGAATCAAAAGGTTGAGCCAATGCACCTTTGGTCCTTCTCCTACAAATACAAGAAACAAAGTATGCAAAGGAGCACACTACTGTCCATAGGAAATAGACAGATTTTTCATCAAAGAGCATTACTAAAGATATAACATGGATTAACACATGCTCTTTGAGGTTCAGATGATCATGAGAATCGAATGAATTTGGTGGAAATACAAAATCAACTACTGGTTCAAACGAAGTTTTAACAAAGTAGTCAACATTATCTCCATCAATCAAATAAAGCACAATGTTCTCATTCTCATGATCGATGTCGATCTCAGGGTTTTCTATTATTTTGTCAATATCAGTTTCGCACCCTAGATCTACTAAATCAAGAAGAGGTCTAGATTCATCAAGCATCGAAAAGTCAGTTTCGAGATCAATTGAAGCACAAAGATAGTTCTTGTCAAAACAAACTTCAAAATAATCTCTAACGATCTTTTCTACTCTCAAGTCGTCTAGTTTCCTAGTTTCACATATCAAATCAAGACATTTATTGATGAGCACATGATAATTAAGATCAGAGGCAATATCTTCAGCACAAGGCAAGCAATTATCCTCAAAATAATGAAGTTCAGAAGTAGAATCGCATATACCTTCTAGTTGGGTTGGTGGAACCCAATAAAATACCTCTTTGAGCTGATGAGCATCCCTTACCTCAAAACTCGTGAGCTCTCTTCCTTCTAGCATTGCCCGATGTTGCATAAGGTTTAGCCTAAGCAACACTGCCATGTCACTCCTTGTCGACGTTGGGCTCTCTTCACAAAGCTCATCCACCTTCACACTTTGTTCTGGTGTGAGTACACTTTCATCAAAGGGTGGCTCCACATAAGGCTCATCATCTTCAATGTCATCCTCAAATGTGTCTTCCTCTTCTTGTGGCTTCTCAAGGTAGCTTGAAGCCATCTCTACAAAGAACAAAAACTAGAATAAAAAGTTAGTAACTATACAAAACAAAACAAAACATAAGAAAATAAAGCTTAGTCTCAAGAAAATTTGAAATCCTAATGATAAATCTACTTAGTTCCCCGGCAACGGCGCCAAATTGATGTTCTGCGTTTTATCACAGGCCAATTAACCTAAGTGCACGCTACCACAATCGAATGGTATGTCGATGCAGCACTTTAGGATCGAATCCACAGAGAACTAGTGATCTATAACACTAAGAATACACAAACTTTCCTAATCTAAGCAAATAAGAAGATTGATGATTTTGTAACTAGCTAAACTCTTATAATTATAAACAAAGTGATCTCAAATCCTAACAAGAAACAAGCGCAAGAATCAAATTTTAAATCAATATCTAAGGATAGATCCATGGGTAAGATCATCGATATCGGGTGATTAAGATTCAACCTAGGATGCTCAAACAAAACAATCAACAAGTCTATAGGTCTAAATCTCGTTCAAATAGACTAATCCACTTCCGTGACAATAATCCCTATGCTAATCATGAATTAGACATCAACTCCCGTTGGCCTTACCCAATCAAGCATGCATAAAACACAAGTCTACTAACCACTAAACATCTTGACAACAACTCCCGTTGGCCAAGCATGTATAGGACAATACTAGGTTGTTCAAGCATTTCATCGAACACCTTCCGGGCGTGAAATTACTTATGATCTAGATTAGGTTTCCCAACCTTAACCTAGCATTAAAATCACCTAATAAGCCATAGAACAAAGTTAATCAAGCAAGAATCATCCTAAACATTCACCTAATCACCCTAATCTACTTAACCCATGAATCTAAGAATGTTTACTCAATAAACTCCATGATAAACCTTAAATCTATGTGAGATTCAAGGTTAATCATGTAAGAGAAACAAGATTAGATGAAGTACTTCCTTTAGAATGATCAAAGATTCAAGGTTTTACAATGAGAAACAAAGTTCTTAAGAGAAAAATGAGATCTTTTGGGTTTTTGGGGTGCAAATCTATTTGTAAGAGGGTAAAACTCGAGCTGGTTTGATCCCATAAACCAAGTTAAACCGGAATAGACCGGTCAACAGCTTGATTTTGCGTCTTGTCTTCTCCGTAGCGGCTTGCCTATACCGCTTCATCAAGCCGCTACAAGCTCGTAGCGGTGTGCTTTGACCGCTGTGTCATGCCGATATGGAGCAGGGAGATGAGATGCAGAGCCAGCGGCCAAGCCACATCGCTACGTCAAGCCGCTATGAACGTTTACGACCATGAGTATCAGTTCTTCTTCTTCGTTTGGTCAAGCTTCTCCTCGCATCAACAGTAGCACCACCGCGACCAACTCCTTCCATCCGCCTCTGCAAATCTGGTCATCATCTCCGTCGCGCTTGGGTCAAGCCCGTGCTCATCATCCTCGCATCTCCTTCGTCTCGGCTCATCTCGGCTCACCGTCGTCAAGCTCCGGTCCAACCATCTCCTCGCCATGCTCGTCCATCTCCGCCGTGGCCGTGCTCGAGAAGTCTCGCCGTCGCGTCCATCGTCTTCGTCGCAGGAGAAGGTCTCGTCTTCTCCCATGGTGGACTTTGGCCATTTTGCATCCTTGGTCCTCATAGTTTTGGCTAATTATGCTTGGACCCCAATCTTTTTGTATGTGCAAAATCATCCTTCCATATCAGCCCCAAAGTTCCAATCGTGCAACTTAGCCCAACCGAATTTTCCATATTTGCAGCCTTGGTCCCTCATCTCTTGTTAACATTATATTTGACCCCAGACTTCCATAAAGTGCAATTTAACCTTTGATTTTTGCCCCAAACTTCCAATTGTGCATTTCAAACCCTGTCAAATGCAATTATGTATGCAAATGCAATTTAAAGACTTAAATGCAACCTAAAATGATAATAACAAACTAAAATATGAATCTAAAACTCAATAAAAACAAGAGATATCAGCTCCGACTCAAACCTATCACGTCCATATTCAGTTCTTTTTTCCAACCATCCAATAACGTCAGCAAAGACGATCTCAACGTTCTCTTGTGTCTCGCCATTGAGCAAACCGTGCCACATCGCAGGGTACAACTTTAAGGTCTTGTCAGAGCTCAATGCAACCTTGTACAGTTCTTGGCTCACTGCTTTATCTGTTACTTTATCATCATCTCCATGCAATACCATAAACGGCAATGAAACCTATATTCATTATATGCATTAGTTGTATGTTATAACCAAACTGATACTATATATCCAACTTCTTTATAAGTAAATATACTATATTACAGTTTGTATAGGGCAATCTAAATATGAATGTATTAAGAGAATCCTGAATATATGTATAATTTCTAAATACCTCTTGAAGTCTCTTCTCTAAATCGTTGCTTATCCGTAAGAGCTCATACGCAGTTTTCAAGCGTGGTCGTCCTTTGTAACATAAAGGATTTTCTCTAACCTTAACTCATACCATACAAAAGTTAACTCAACCATATTGATCAGTTTTCTTTCTTACACAGCTTTTATATACTATTTACTTTGGTTACATGCTATATAAATAAACATACCTGTTTTCTTATTTCTGGCTCTTTATATGAAATATCGATGATATCTTGAGTAGGAATAATTTTCCATTTGGGAATAACGGAGATAAGCTTCGTTAATATCGAAATAACAAAAGGACTTGGCTTCACTTCTTCTGCAATCTGTGACAAATATGTATATACCACATATATTTAATTTACATCAATCTACAACTACATACATGAAAAATTAATTAAAGAAGCTATAATTAAAAAATCTAGTCACTTGGATTAATAATTTAACATGTATGACTATTTTTTTTTTAAATGATTATTTCACATACTTTAATGGAAACGTATCTAATGATATTTCTCTCTATATAAGTACACTTTTTAACATCTTTTTTTAACATCTCTCTATATATGTATACAAAAGATGAGAATAGTGAAATACCTTACACATTGGAGCGACCAAGAGAGCTCCATCCCAAAACTCAGGTTTCTTCCTGCTTAGCAACAAAACCACTGCTCCTCCCATTGACTCTCCTAACATAAACCTCATCTTCCCTTTGTTCTCTTCCCTCTCTATTTAAATTTTACATTCCAAAAAAAATAATATACCAAATTAACTAGTTCTTAAATTTTTATTTGATAATGTCAAATAATTTAAAAAAAACTTCAAGCTGCTTATTCATCAGTTTCCATATAGCATCGTGTTGGGTTTTCCTCCTTAAGCCCAAAATTAATCTTAGCCCAAGAAGAAGAAAAATCTAGAGAAAAGTGGAGAAATATGAAGAAGTGTGTAGAAAAAGAAGTGTGTGGAAATAGATGTGTGTAGAAAAAGAAGTGTGTAGAAGTTGTTGTAGTTAGACTCTCACTAGTATAAATAGAGGTGCTTAGCACCATTTGTAACCATCAAGCAAAAAGAAAAACAAGAGAGAAAACACTTATAAGAGAGAGTTTCCTAAAATTTCATCTTTGTTATAAATCCCTTTCCTAAATATTAAGAGTCTTCTTCTTAAACTCTTAGTTGTCTAAATCACATCTTCATCTCACGAAGAATATTGGGTAATTTTCCCAACAAGTGGTATCAGAGCAAGGTTCAAACATATCCTCAAGATCTCGTGTGATTCAAGATGGAGGCTACCGTTACCGTTGAAGGTGATATGTTCAAACTCACGACAGACAACTACTCTTATTGGAAACCGATGATGGAAGACCACCTTTATTGTAAGGATTTACACGAACCCATCATCATGAAGGAGAAGCCGGAAGGAAAGGATGACAAAACATGGGAAGTACTAAACCGAAAGGCGGTTGCTGTAATCCGTAAGTACATTGACCGATCTCTCTTTGAACATGTTTCTACCTATACAAATGCTTATGAATTATGGACAAAGCTTGAGTCTATGATTCAAAAGAAAACGCCTCGAAACAAAGCTCTTCTTGTCCGACGGTTAGTAAAGTTGGAGTACAAGGATGGCCAAAACATGATGGAGCACTTGAATAATTTCAAGGGACTCGTAAATCAGCTTAACAAAGTTGATATGAAGGTTGAAGATGAAATGCAAGCCCTTTACTCCTTAGTTCACTACCGGAGAGTTGGGACACACTAGTTGTCACTCTAAGCAATTCAGCACCGGAGGGAAAGCTTACCATGGACACCGTCAGTGATAGCCTTCTAAATGAAGAAGTCCGGAGGAAGGAACGAGACTCGAGTTGTTATTCAGAAGCCAACATTGTTGATAGAAGAGGTAGAGAGGAGACTCGTGTTCACAACAGAAGCAGAGGACGAGACCAATCTCGAAGAAGATCCAAGTCACGACCAAGAGTAACCTGCTACTATTGTGGCAAGCCGAACCACATGAAGTCGGAGTGTCGGTTTTTCAAGAAAGATCAACAAGCAGGTAATATTAAACCAGACCGGTTTAATCCTCCGAAGAAGCATGAAGAAAAGACTACCACCATTGTTGAAGACCAGAGCAAAGACTTATATCTCGTTGGAGAATGTAATCTTAGCTCTGATGATAGCTCATGGATCGTTGATTCTGGTGCTTCTTTTCACGTCACCCCTCATGGAAGCTTCTTCACAACCTACCAAAGTGGTGACTTTGGTGATGTTCAAATGGGAAACCAAGGAAGAAGCAAGATCGTTGGAAAGGGGGATGTTATTCTTACATCAAACACTGGGTGTAAGATAGTTCTTAAGGATGTGAGACATATTCCCGATATGAGACTCAATCTCATATCAACAGGAAAGCTTGATGATGCCAGTTTTGATAGCCACTTTGGCAGTGGCAAGTGGAAGCTAACCAAAGAGAGTTTGATCATGGCTCGAGGAAGAAAAGAAGGCTCATTATACGTAACACAAGCCAAGCTTTGCAAGGAGGAAGTTAATGTTGCAAGCGACGACATGGATATATGGCACCGGAGACTTGGGCATATGAGTGAGAAAGGTCTTAATATACTTTCTCGCAAGAAACTTATTCCTGATATGAGAGGTACGTATCTCACACCATGTCATGATTGCTTAGCCGGAAAACAACATAGAGTCGCTTTCCGAAGATCTTCTACACCCACGAGAAGGAAGCATATTCTTGATCTAGTGCATACTGATGTATGCTCCATGTCTGAGAAATCAAATGGAGGTGCATCATATTTCGTCACCTTTATTGATGACCATTCAAGGAAGGTATGGGTATACCTTTTGAAGACAAAAGATCAAGTTCTAGATGCTTTCAAGGAGTTTGTAGCCCAAGCAGAAAGAAGTACGGGTCAAAAGCTCAAGTGTGTTCGATCAGACAATGGTGGAGAGTACCGGGGTCCTTTTGAAGCATTTTGCAAAGCTCATGGAATCAGAATGGAGAAGACACCACCAAAGACGCCACAATTGAACGGGCTTGCTGAAAGAATGAATCGGACGATTACAGAAAGAGTTCGGTGCATGCTCTCTCACGCTAAACTACCCAAGCCATTTTGGGGAGAAGCTTTAAAGACTACAGTGGATATTATAAATCTTACACCATCAGTTCCTTTGGAAGGCGATATTCCGGAGGAAGTTTGGTCTGGTAAGAAGGTCTCCTACAATCATTTAAAGGTGTTCGGGTGTAGAGCATTTGTCCACATTCCTAAGGATGAACGAGCCAAGTTAGACTCTAAAACTAAAGAGTGCATCTACCTTGGTTCACCAAAGGATGATTTTGGCTATCGGCTTTGGGATCCAATTAACAGGAAAGTTATTCGAAGTAGAGATGTTGTTTTCTTCGAAGATCAAACAATCGAAGACATCAATAAATCAAAGAAACCAAAGCTAAGGGTTGTAAGGAGTGAAGATTCTCATAAGCCCCAAGATCATGAACAAGTGATTGGAGGAGATGGCGAAGGGAGTCCCATCATGGATCCAAATGGTGATGAAAGTGAAGAAGAAGAAGAGCAAATGGAGCCAGAGGAAGAACATGAGCCAAGAAGATCCGGAAGAGAGACAAGACCATCTGTAAGATACTATCGAGATGAGTATGTGAATCTTACAGATGAGGGGGAGCCACAAAGCTATGAGGAGGCCATAGGAGACATTCACAAAGACAAATGGGTAGAAGCTATGCAAGATGAGATGCAATCCTTGCAAGACAACCACACCTATGAGTTAATGAAGCTACCAAAAGGAAAGAGAGCCTTGAAAAACAAGTGGGTGTACAAGTTGAAGTATGAGGAGATAAGCTCAAATCCAAGATACAAAGCTCGATTGGTTGTGAAAGGATTCAACCAGAAGAAAGGCATAGATTTTGAAGAAATATTCTCTCCAGTGGTGAAGATGTCCTCTATCCGAGTGGTTCTTGGTCTAGCAGCGGTCCTAGACTTAGAGATTGAACAACTCGATGTTAAGACGGCCTTTCTACATGGTGACCTCGAGGAGGAAATCTATATGGAACAACCAGAAGGATTCAAGGTCCCAGGAAAAGAAGACTTGGTATGCCGATTAAAGAAGAGTCTTTATGGTCTCAAGCAAGCCCCAAGACAATGGTACAAGAAGTTTGACTCTTTCATGGTGAATCATAACTTCAAGAAAACCAAGAATGATCATTGCACTTTCATAAAGAGGTACAAAAGCGGTGACTTTCTCATATTATTACTCTATGTTGATGATATGCTGATTGTGGACCAAGACCACAACAAGATAGCCGCATTGAAGAATGACTTAGGAAAGTTTTTTGCTATGAAAGATTTGGGGCAAGCTAAACATATTCTTGGAATGAAGATCACTCGGGACAGGCCAAAGAAACTTTTATGGTTGTCCCAAGAACGATATGTTGAAAGGGTGTTGGAGAGATTCAACATGCACAAAGCAAAGCCGGTAAATACTCCACTTGCTGGACATTTCAAGCTAAATTCAGAACAAAGTCCAACAAGTGAGAAGGAGAAAGAAGAAATGAAGACTACCCCATATGCATCAGCAGTGGGCAGTCTCATGTATGCCATGGTGTGCACCAGACCCGACATTGCCTATGCTGTAGGAGTTGTGAGTCGCTTTCTAGCAAATCCAGGAAAGGAGCATTGGAAAGCAGTTAAATGGATCCTACGCTATCTACGAGGCACAACGAAGAGGTGTCTATGCTTTGGCAATGGAAAACTTGAGTTGAACGGTTACACCGATGCAGATTGGGCTGGTGATAAAGACTCGAGAAAATCAACTTCAGGATTTGTGGTTACCTTTGCAGGGGGAGCTGTTTCCTGGCAATCGAAGCTACAAAAGTGTGTTGCCTTATCCACCACGGAAGCAGAGTATATCGCAGCAACGGAAGCATGCAAGGAGATGTTATGGATGAAGAACCTCTTACTTGAGTTGGGAGTAAAGCAAGACAAGTACAACTTGCTATGTGACAACCAAAGTGCTATTCACTTAGCAAAGAATCCAGCGTTTCATTCTCGCTCAAAGCACATCGACATTCGACATCATTGGATACGAGAAGTTCTTGAAGAGAAGTTCATACATCTCAACAAAGTACACACAGATGAAAACTGGTCAGACTTTATGACCAAAGTATTACCGATCAAGAAGTTTGAAGATTGCTGCAAAGGCACCGGCATGACAACGGTTTCGGGCTAAGTCGGAAAGGGGGAGATTTGTTGGGTTTTCCTCCTTAAGCCCAAAATTAATCTTAGCCCAAGAAGAAGAAAAATCTAGAGAAAAGTGGAGAAATATGAAGAAGTGTGTAGAAAAAGAAGTGTGTGGAAATAGATGTGTGTAGAAAAAGAAGTGTGTAGAAGTTGTTGTAGTTAGACTCTCACTAGTATAAATAGAGGTGCTTAGCACCATTTGTAACCATCAAGCAAAAAGAAAAACAAGAGAGAAAACACTTATAAGAGAGAGTTTCCTAAAATTTCATCTTTGTTATAAATCCATTTCCTAAATATTAAGAGTCTTCTTCTTAAACTCTTAGTTGTCTAAATCACATCTTCATCTCACGAAGAATATTGGGTAATTTTCCCAACACATCGCACGTTCAAACTTCAACGAAGAACAATTCAAATAGATACACTAATTATATAGTTTTATTTATTACAACCATTTTCTCACACGAAAATATCAATCAATAAATTGGCTTTTATTTTTCAAAAGTCAACGTTACCGCAAAGAGTTGTATAGTGAGTTGAGACATCATCAACGAGGTGGTCAAAGTTTGGGATGTAACCGCTAAGGCCATCGGATTTGCCATGTCCTTCATAATCCATTCCATATACCCCAAATCCAGCCTTCACAAGCCTCCTCGCAGTACCTAGCTTAATCATATTGATCACACAAAAAAACATTGATAAAGTTTTCATCTAATCTTTGTGGTAACTAGGGAATGGTATATATATTAGTCGTCTCTCTTGGATGGTAAACGCTTAATTTTTTTAACCATTGTTGACTTGAAGCCACCGTCCAAACTATCTTCAACAATCTCCCACTTGAAGATTTGATTGAGGATCAATCGGATCTTCACACCATTCTTTCTACCTTGTCATCCATGTTGTTTACGTCTCCATCAGGCCACAAGAGGATCGACACCAAATAGATTTGTCAGTAGTGACTGCTTTTGTCAGAAAATCTGCTACGTTTTCTTTCGTATGAATCTTCTTCATATCCACCGTTCCCTCTTCCACTTTCTCACGAACGAAGTGATACTGGACTCGTATGTGCTTGGTTTTTGAATGAAAGGCTGGATTCCTTGCTAGATGCACGGCACTCTGACTGTCACAAAAGAGAGAAATTTTCTCTTGTTTGTGCCCGAGTTCCTCCATTACCATCTTCAACCACATTGCCTCTTTACTAGCTTGTGTAGCTGCTATATATTCTGCTTCAGTTGTTGATGTCGCTACAATTGATTGTAGTTTTGAAACCCAACTTACAGCTCCGCCAGCAAGTGCAAACACATATCCCGTTGTGGATTTGCTCTTATCCAGATCTCCTGCATAATCTGAATCAACATAGCCTCTGACAACAAAGTCTGATCCTCCATAACATAATGCAACATCCGAGGTACCCTTAATGTATCTTAGGATCCTCTTAACGGCATTCCAGTGCTCTTTACCAGGATTCGCCATGTACCGACTTACTACTCCCACTGCTTGTGCAATGTCTGGTCGTGTACAAATCATTGCGAACATTAAGCTACCCACTGCTGATGCATACGGTACTCGAGACATTTCCATCCTTCCTTCTTCACTGCTAGGACTCATACTGGAGGATAACTTGAAATTAATAGGAAGTGGGGTAGAGATTGGCTTACAATCTTGCATATTGAACCTCCGCAAGATTTTCTTCAAATAATTCTTCTGTGACAGCCAAATCTTCCTATTATTTCTGTCTCGGTGAATTTGCATCCCTAGAATCTTGTTTTCTGGTCCCAAGTCCTTCATCTCGAACTCCCTAGCCAACTGTGCCTTCAATTCATTGATACGATCATTGTTGGGGCCTGCTATCAACATGTCGTCTACATACAGCAGCAATGTGATGAACTCTCCTTCACCAAACCTCTTGAAATATGCGCAAGGGTCTGCATGGAGTCTGCTGTATCCAAGGCTCATAATGAAGGAATCAAATCTCTTGTACCAACATCTTGGCGCCTGCTTTAGACCGTACAGAGATTTGTTTAACCTGCAAACCAAGTTCTCCTTTTCTTTTTCTTCAAAACCTTCTGGTTGGAGCATATAAATTTCTTCCTCAAGATCGCCATGAAGAAAAGCTGTTTTCACATCTAACTGCTCTAGATGTAAGTCAAATGTAGCACACATTGCCAACAGCATCCGAACTGTTGTGAGCCGAACCACAGGTGAAAAGATTTCATTAAAGTCGATGCCTTCTTTGTGAGCATATCCTTTCACCACCAATCTAGCACGATACCGCTCCACTTGGTCATCACCATTTCGCTTGATCTTATATACCCATTTGTTTCCAATGGCTTTTCTTCCTGGTGGTAATGATACAAGCTCCCAAGTTTTATTCTTATGTAGAGCTTCAATTTCTTCTTGCATTGCTTCCATCCACTGAGATACATCTGGACTGCTCATTGCTTCCTGAAGATTTGATGGCTCCCCGTCCTCAGTTAAAAGACAGTATGCAACATTGCAGCTCATATCATAATCTTTGTGCCAGGCTAGTGTAGTCCTTACACGCTTTCCTTTACCAAGTTCTTCTTCAGACTCAGCAAGTTCTTCTTCCTCGTGTTCTGGTGTTGCTTCAGAAGAATTCTCCTTTTCCACCCGTACTGCTACGATCTCTGACCTTTCTTTTGGACTGCTATTTTCTTCTTCGATCTTTTTATCTTCTGTGAAGATAACATCCCTGCTGATTATAACCTTGTGGGCAGTGGGATCCCACAGGCGATACCCCTTCACTCCATCAGCATACCCCAAGAACAAGCACTTTCTAGATTTTGGATCTAGTTTTGTAGTTTTTTGGTTATTGTACATCACGTACACTGGGCTCCCAAATATATGGAGGTCTGAATAGTCTACGGGCTTTCCTGTCCACATCTCCATCGGTGTCTTCAACTCAATTGCAGTTGATGGCGATCGATTTATCACATAACAGGCGGTGTTGACTGCTTCTGCCCAGAATTTATTCTCTAAGCTTGCAGCTCCCAACATTGCTCTTGTTCTTTCTAACAGAGTCCTGTTCATCCGCTCTGCCACTCCATTTTGTTGAGGAGTGTATGATGTAGTGAACTGCCTTTTGATGCCCTCTGCTTTACAGAATTTGATAAATGCATCACCAGTGTATTCACCTCCATTATTTGACCTCAAACATTTGATCTTCTTCTCAGATTCGAGTTCCACCCGTGCTTTGAAAACTTTGAAGACTAAAAACACATCCGCCTTACTCTTGATAGGATACACCCAACATCTCCTGGAGTAGTCATCAATGAAGGACACAAAGTACTTCGCTCCTCCTAGTGATGTAACTGGTGCTTGCCACACATCAGAGTGAACCAATTCTAGAACCTCTTTACTTCTAGAATTCGATGTGCTAAACTTCAACCGATGCTGCTTGCTTGTAATACAATGCTCACAAAAGGATAATGATACCTTTGTGAGACCCAAAAGTAACTTCTTCTCTGCAAGAATTTTCATGCCTTGTTCAGACATATGCCCAAGTTTCTGATGCCACACCGTTGTTGCCTTCTCACTGGAACAACTTGAAGCAATGGATGCTTCTGATTCTGACAGAGTTTCTCCTTTTAACATGTATAACTTCGCAGCTATCTTCTCTCCTTTCATAAGCACAATTGCTCCTCTAATTACTTTTAGAGTTCCATTCTCGACTTCAACTTTGCAATCGAGTTCATCGAGTTGCCCCATAGATAATAAATTCTTCTTCAGGCCTTCCACGTGTCGCACCTTATGAATAGTACGAACTGTACCATCATACATCTTCAGTTGAATGGATCCAGTGCCAACAATCTTAAGTTCATGATCATTGCAACTGTACACAGATCCTCCACAGATGGGTTCATATTGATGGAACCAATCTCTTCTAGAGGTCATGTGATATGTAGCTCCTGAGTCGAACAACCATATATCAGCGAACCTTCTTCTGTTATCGCTTGAAATTGCTGCTTCACAACACAAGGCTATTCCATTATCTGAAGTGTTTGCAACATTTCCTTGAGGGTTGGAATTCTTTAATTCCCAACAATCCTTCTTCAAGTGACCCTTCTTGCCACAGTGGTAGCATTTATAAATCTTCTTACTTCTTGACTTTGATCTACCATGTTTGTGACTCCCACTTGAGCCATGCTCCATTGATCTTCCTCTCATCACCGTCAATGCCTCCACTTGTGGAGTTTCTCTTCTGTCTTCCTTACTTTTGCGCCGACTTTCTTCTTCCAGAACCGCAGCTGCAACATCGTCAAAGACTAGACTGTCGGTGGAGACATTATTTGTTAAGTTGATGATGAGTTGATCATATGAATCTGGTAGACTTTGAAGTAGAAGCTCAGCACGCTCATGTGATTCTACTTTATAGCTCAACGAAGTGAGTTGAGAAAATAAAGTATTCAAGGTGTTGATGTGCTCCGTCACTGAAGTAGATTCCGCCATCCGTAGAGTATAAAGCTTCCTCTTAAGGAAAATTTTGTTGTGCAGCGACTTGGCCTCGTACAATTTTGCAAGGTGATCCCATATCTCCTTTGCAGTCTTCTTCTCCTCAATGCTTGACAACACTCCATCTGCAAGTGCAAGGTGAAGATTTGCAATAGCATTCCCGTCCATCTCGTTCCATTTATCATCATCCGTGTATGTAGCCGGCCTTTCACTAATGGCCGCTAAGCAGCTATCTTTCCTCAAAATAGCCTTCATCTTCAACTTCCACAGCGCAAAATTACTGCCGTTGAATTTCTCGATCTCAAATTTTGCCGCCATTGCTTCTTCCAGAACCAGGCTCTGATACCACTTGTTGTAGAAATCGGACCGGATATAGAAGGGTCGCAACTAATAATTTGAGAATTAGTGAAATAAATGGAACACCAGATTTAACGTGGAAAACCCCAAAGGAGAAAAACCACGGACAAGGTAGAAGAATTTATTCCGAGAAAAATAATAGGAGTTACAACCTCTCAATTATAACGGAGAAAACTGATAAATAATTCTCTCGTTATAACAGGAGAAAAATATCCAAACTCTCTAAATAATTTTCTCTCAACCCGATCCCAAATACCCGTAAGGAAATATACCCGAAATGAAAAGAAAAAGTTTTTTTTTTCTTTCTTTTCACTCACTCTCTCTCTTACGGTTCTTCCTCTCTTCTTCTTCTTATGATTTCTCAAGTTTGGGATGATCAAAAAACCTCTCATTTGCTTGCTATTTATAGAAGAAGCTAGCCACAAAATTTGACAAATTCAAGTCACAAAGTTTGACAATTTTTTTTCATCCACCATTGTTGCAATTACGGCTTGGACGGTGCCGTAATTGTTGTCACCATTGTTGACTTGAAGCCACCGTCCAAACTATCTTCAACAGATAATGTCAAATAAATAAATTTTAAAAAGACTTCAAGCTGCTCATTCACCAGTTTCCATATAGCATCGCACGGTCAAACTTCAACGAAGAACAATTCAAATCGATACACCAATTATATAGTTTTATTTATTACATACAACCATTTTGTCACACGAAAAATCAATAAATTGGATTTTATTTTTCAAAAGTCAACGTTACCGCAAATAGTTGTATAGTGAGTTGAGACATCATCAACGAGGTGGTCAAAGTTTGGGATATAACCGCTAAGGCCATCGGATTTGCCATGTCCTTCATAATCCATTCCATATACCCCAAATCCAGCCTTCACAAGCCTCCTCGCAGTACCTAGCTTAATCATATTGATCACACAAAAAAACATTGATAAAGTTTTCATCTAATCTTTGTGGTAACTAGGGAATGGTATATATATTAGTCGTCTCTCTTGGATGGTAAACGCTTAATTTTTTTTTATGAAAACATATACATATACAAAAGGTTAAGGATGATCTCAACTGTTCATGGTGATGCTGCATTCCATGCCGTATCCATGGCAAAGGAAAACTAAAGCCCTTGGCTCTTGGTTTGTTGGTAACCATTTGCACGTGAATAGCTTCAACCCTCGAGTGTTCTTTATGAAACTCTACATATATAATCATCAATCAATTATCAGATTTATCTATCTATGTGTGATCTTACTACCTATATATATATACATACCTCTTCGTACTTGATGCCATCTGTTTCACTCGCCTGCACACCAAAACCAAATCGTTAAGAGTTAAAGATGAAAGTACAAGACACTTTCAGATACAAGAAACAAGAGATTGTTAGATCAACCGACCATAACGTAAAAAGATATGAATTTGATTCTCTTCTTTATTTTTCTTGGGATCAAGAATTGAGAAAATGTAAATGGAAGAATTGTAGAGCTCTGCTTCGTCGTCTGACTATAACCACGTCCCTTCCTTTCGTTTTGTATCTCACCCCTCTAACTATCAAAATAATACAAAGATACCTCGAACTTTTGTAATTTTAAATAATTCCCCACTCTTTCGAAGCCCACCCTAACGTTTACTTTTAGTATTAGCCAAGTTTGATCACTGTCAGCCCAAATTGTCAATTATATAGTGTTAATTTCTTTTTGAAATTAATAATGTCCATAATAGTCATGATGTCTAACGAATTATTTCTGACTTCAGTAAATTCGTCTTAAAACACTCTAGAGCCAAAAGTATTGAAAATTGCTTGAAATATAGACTTGAAAATTTACGGCGTTGAATTTATTCTATACATTTATTGAATTTTCAGCCAAAATGATTAAAATAGGTTAATTATATGCATATAACAGAACGAAAATATATGTAAAGTCAAATATAGATTTAATTGCTAGACTTTTCTCATTTTGCGAATGGTTTCAAAACTAAGGCGTTGAATTTCTTTTATAAATTTATTGAGATTTCAACCCAAACGTCAGTAAAATAGATTACATATATGCATATAACAAAAATCTGATATATCCTCTAGATTCAACTGTGTTATCTACAAATATGACTGGTTGAGGTTTTGTTAACAAGTTTTGATGCTGCAAACTTATGAGATTTTCAGAAAATATAAAATGTTTCACCTTACTTAGCAAGTATCTCTGCACAAATATGGATGTTTCTTTATTTGGGAACAAAATACATATATGAATATATAATTACATAAGTCACCCTGTATTACTCAGTACTTATTTATGCTTCAACACTCCATCATGCTTATGTTTTAATTCACTCTCTGACCGTCCGTTAGATTCAGAGGCTCTATCCACAAGCCACTTTATGACATCACTAAATACGATTTCTGAATTTTCAGGAGTTTCCCCATACAATAAAGCATGCCACATGTTAGGGTAAATCTTGACTGTTTTGTCCGAGCTTGAAGCCACTTCATATAGCATTTTGCTGACACTTTTGTCCGTCACTTTATCATCTTCTCCGTGAAGAACAATGAAAGGAATCGATACCTAGTTCAAAAGCGATGGCCAAGTGATTAATTATCAAGTTGTGTACAAATGTTTTGATGTATTGTAACCATTACTATATATATATATGTCCATAGCTATAACTAAAGAAAATTAGAACCTCGTGTAGCTTCTTTTCGAGATCTAAGCTAACCAACAAAAGTTGGTAGGCAGTTTTGAGGCGAGGCCGGCCTTTGTAGCAATATTCGTTCTCCCTCACCTATAAAAATCATATAAATAAGTAATATCAAACTTTATAATTTGAGTAAAACTTGGCTTCTTAGATCATCATAATCAATCACCTGAGTTCTGATATGGGGTTCTTTAATCGCAATGTCAAGTATGTCACTGCCTGGAACTATTTTCCACGTTGGAATAAACGAGCAAAGCTTTATGAGAATTGAGATCACTACTGGATGTGGCTTTACCTCTTCAGCTAACTGTATAGAGCAACTTTTTCAACTTAAATTATCTTATCAAGTAGTGGAGTAGGTGGATTACAAAGTAGCAACTTATAAGGATATTTTTAACAAATGAGCATTAACAAAAACAAATAATTAAGAAACAAAAACTGAAATTAAAAGTAAACACTAGGAAGCAAAAAGAAAGGATAAGATAATCACAAACCTTACACATGGGTGCGACCAAAACGGCACCGTCCCAAAAATTTGGCTTCTTTCTAGCTAAGAGCAACACAACTGCTCCTCCCATGGATTCTCCAAGTAGGAACCTCATCTTCCCTTTATTTTCTTCTTTCTCTTCAATTCAATCCAACATTTATTTTTCTTTAATAAGTTAAAATGAAAATCTAAACAAATAATTTAGGTTTTTTTATAGAAGATATATACCACAAATTGTAGAGTAATGAATAGAGACATCATCAACGAGATCATCAAAGTTACTGATGTAACCACTTAATCCCTCGGATTTTCCGTGTCCTTCATAGTCCATTCCATAAACTGCAAAACCGGCCTTGGCTAGCCTCGTCGCTGTGCCTGATTAATAATCTAATGTAATTATTAATTATGTGATGAACATTAGTAAATATCTAAATTCAATATGACATTTATTTAACAAAAAATGATAATACAAAGGATGAGAGAGAGCCTAAATTCCTCAAAACTAAAATATTCTTGCCGATTTTCTAGCCAAAAGAACTCAGCACAAGACTATGTCCTTTTCTATGTACTTCATAAGATGCTGATAGTATATAACCCTTCGGAATAATTGTTATATCTACCATATTTGATTTAATATATAAGTTTTTTTTTTGACTAATATAAAAGGTTTGTTGACTAAAAAAATATGAGAGAGAGAGAGAGAGACAAAACTGTTCATAGTGATGCTGGACTCAGCAGCGTAGCCATGGCATAAGAAGAGCAAGGCCTTTGGTTCTTGCTTAACCGGTTTCCATACACAAGTGAACAACTTCATGCCTCGCGAGTTCAACACAAAATCCTTTAAACAAGAAAAAAAAATAAATTGGACATTTAATGCATTTTCTACTCTTATTTATAGATATATATATAGCTCTATATGAACTGGGAAACTTATATAGACTAACCTCTTCATACATAACCATGCTGCTCTGTTTTCATACAAATATTTAGATATGTTTGTTGTTTTTATAAGGGCTTATGCTGAAAATGAAGAGAGCGAGAGAGAGAGAGAGTGGTGTCCAGTTTATAGAGGAGAGTCGAGAGGCATCAAGTGTAAACTTCAAATAAATAAATAAAGAGAAATTAAGTGAGCCAGAAAATAGGGAAGCCGCGTAAGAGCAGCCGCAACGGTATGAAAGTCGGGGTCCTTGTGTCTCGAATTGTGCTCCACACGTGTGAGGCTCGGTTTTGAAAAGAGAAAATGTTAAGGAGCAATCCTTAAATTGATACTTTTCACGACGAGTCCTTATCGACGTGGCATAGAAGGATTGGGCCGAGAAAGCGGTTTGGTTCGAGAGGAAAAAAAAAACCTTTCATTTCTCGATCATCTGCGAAAAAAAAAGAAGGTGAAGAGAGCAAAAGGCGATTTCGGCGATTTGTGCTCCAATCCTCTCGAATCCCCTCGAAGCCACTCGAATCCGATCAAATCTTTCCATCATCGTAAGTATCTACCTTCATCTTGTTGATTAAGGTTGGTATTCGAAGCATATCAGTGTATAGGGTTTATTTGGTTTTGCAATCGATTTGGGGGAAATTTTAGGGTTTCTGCTTTTACTAATTAGGGTTTGTCAATCGATTTTCCTAGGGGTCGGTATCTTCTGATTTGGGGTTTATACAATCGATGTTCGTTTTAATCGATTCCAAAATCTTCGTTTGGGGTTTTATCCTTCCGTAAATCCTCCAAGGCTCTATTTATGGACTTGTGTCACTATATCTCCAAGTTTGAAACACGTTTCAACATGTATTCATTGTTAGAAAAGCTAGAATTTAGCTTTGTTCATTTTGCTCCGAATTGACATTTAGCTTTTGTGTGTCTGTGTTTCAAACTTGAACAAAAATGGTGCTCCATAAATAAGAGCCTCTACATTTTAATTGTCTCGTTTGAAATATGAGTATAATGTAATTCATTTTTAATGATTCAACTTGTTAATGTTTTCAGGTAATGGGTCAAGATTACAGTTACTCACAGCCCTCCTCATCAGATGAGTGTGATTTCGCCTATGGCTGTCTTCTCCAAGGCGAATGTGATGGTTTCTCCGGTGAAGCAGAGACTAATGCGGTCCCTGATGCGTATCCACCTCAACCTGAGTGTGATGACGGAGTCCCAAAGGTATGCTACTGTGGGGCTGAGCCGGTTGTTGCAACGGCTTACACGTCAAAGGATCCAGGGAGGAGGTATTTCACGTGTGACAATACCGAAGATGGAGACTGCCATATCTGGAAATGGCTTGATGTGGCCGTATTGGAGGAGTTGAGTGACATTCAGAGGCAAGTTCGTATGGTGAAGGAGCAAGCCTTCGAGACTGACCAGAAGCTGATGAAGATTGTGAAGACATTGTCCGAGTCTGCTAAGAGGAAACCATGTCTACCAAAGGGATTTGTCTTCTGTGTTTCTGCTCTGGGAACTCTACTAGGTTTCGTTGCTGCTGGCTGGTTAGTTTATTTCATTCAGCTTGTTTTCTTTCCCCATTAGAAATGTTGAGTTTATTTCTCCTAATAATTTCCCTTCTTCTAACTGCAGGTTTGGCTTACACGGACTAAAAGCGAGTCTCTGACCAGTTTCATCTTGTGTAAAAGGTACTAATAAATTCTTGGTTCAAGTTGTCTAGCTACAAATATATTGGTACTACTTTTAAACTACTTAAAAAACTACAAAAATAGGTTTTAATTGTTAACCTGCAAAAACTTAGTCTTTACTACAAACTGCTAAAACATGGTACTACTTTTAAACTACTTAAAAAACTGCTAAAACATAGTATTCAAAACTTAATAAAACTTAGTCTTAACTACAAACATAGGTTTTAAAACATAGTATTAAAAACTTAATAAAACTTAGTCTTAACTATAAAAACTTAATAGCTTGGTTCAAGTAGAGTGTCCTATAGCTTGGTTAAATGCCACTTACTACCATTCCACCTTCCTAACCCCTTCGATTGGATTGGGTTTAAATGCCATTTACTCTGAATGGTTATATTTTGTTTATTTAAGTCCTTTCCAGTACGAGAGCTTAACACAAATCCTCCTCTAAAATGAATATGAATTCTAGTTATGTAAACCTTCTCAATAGCCAACATAGCATTGATCTTGACACAGACGAACCAACTTGGTTCAGTGGCCAAGCTTCTACTGACTCTGCTGGTAAGGAGAGGAGGAAGTGGACTCCCAAGGAGGATAAAATCCTCATCGGGGCATGGCTAAATACGAGTAAAGATCCCATCGTTGCCAATGACCAGAAGGCTCCTGCGTTCTGGAAGCGGATAGTTGATTACTTCAACGCAAGTCCTTTAGTCGCTGGGACAGTACCTAGGGAGCATGTGCAGTGCAAGCAGAGGTGGTCCCGGATCAACGACCACGTCTCCAAATTTGTTGGGTGCTACGATGCCACACTGCGTGACCCGAAGAGCGGACGTAATGAAGATGATGTGATGAGTGCTGCACTGGATATGTTCTTCAGTGATAATGGGGTTAGATTTCACCTCGAGCATGCGTGGAGGGAGCTGAGGAATGATGCCAAATGGTGCTCCCTAAATGCGAGTAAAGACAGTGCGAAAGATAAGCGCAAACCGTCTTATGCGGTTGATGTCGAGGAGGCAGAGTGTAGACCACCTGGTGTAAAGGCTGCTAAGGCGGCGTTGAAGCGGAAGAAGGGTGGGAAAGATGAGGAGATGGATAAGTTACAGGCATTGTTGGAGATGAAAGAGAAAGTGTCTAAACATAAACTACTTGAGAGCTTAATTGCTAAAAAGACCCGCTTTCTGAGATTGAGGAAGCTCTCAAGCTGAAACTGATGACTGAGATGTTATGATGATGATGTGTTTGAACCTTTTAACTTTGTAGTTTGTATTAAGATGTGTGAGTCACGGCGCATTTCTATTTCTGCTATCTCTTGTCTATATGTTGATTTTAATATCTCTCTATTTTTCTTGGCAGGTTGCAGTGGAGAAGTCACGGGGGTTGTCTTGTACTGGAGAAGTCACGGGTCGATGTTGCAGTGGATAAGTCACGGATGGATGTTGCAGTGGATAAGTCACGGGGGTTGTCTTGTATCCAAAATGGTCCACATTTATCCAATCGATCTCACTCCCTCAAGATCCTAAATCACAGTTATTTGCTCAAGTTCAAGAATCAACCCGAAAAGATGTGGAACGGGCTTTTGGAGTATTGCAAGCTAGGTTCGCGATCGTGAAAAACCCGGCTCTTTCATGGGATAGGGAAAAGATTGGGCACATTATGAGAGCAAGTATCATACTGCACAATATGATTGTCGAAAATGAACGAGATCGTCACACTCAGTACGATACATCCGAATTTGAAGAAGGGGAGTCATCAAGGAGTTCAAGGGTGGATATGTCGTACGGTACCGACATTCCATCAAATCTCGGTAATGTGCTTGCCATCCGGAGAGATCTTCGCGATCGACGAATTCATGAGCAATTGAAATACGATTTGGTCGAAAATATTTGGAAGAAATTTCATGATCAAGCTTAATAAATATTGTACCTTTCTAGTTAATCATGCAATTAATAAAAATTGTTAAATTTCTCATGTTTTTAAAAAAAAATTTTTTTTTTTTAAGGATCCCAAAATGGAGTCCACCATTGGACTCAATTTTTAGACAAGAGTTCTTCACTATTCAAAAAAATTAAAAAAAAAAAAAAAAGGCAACAATAATACTTAAGGACCCCAATTTGGGATCCACCATTGTGGATGCCCTAAGACGCTGCCCTTATTTAGAGCGTTTAAACGTGTCAAGTCTTTGTCGGATTTGTTACGTT
>CAJHQP010004873.1:0-50863 GCA_905132765.1 Moricandia arvensis | reverse complement strand
CTAGGTAAGCAACAAGGAAGGGTAATCCAGAATACTAACTTAGCATTTCTAAATATATCAGGTTTGAATATTCAAGGATCTTGCGTATTAGCTTTAAGTATTTCCTTGTAATTGAAGTGTGTAGTCCAAGGAAGATTTATTATGTCTCAGGATGAAGTATGCTATGGATCTGTTGGTGAGCAGCTTGGAGGAAGACCAGTCTATAGACTCCCCTTGAAGATTGGTACATAAGTTCTCGAGAGGCCTGCAGTATGAGGACACGCCATTGATATGTACTGCATCAAGAAGCATTAGAAGAATGGTTGGAAAACTCATCTATCTGACCATCACATGACCAAACATTTGTTTGCTTGTAATCAGGTAAGTCACCACATGCAAGCTCCTAATGGTCATCCTTTTTTTACTGGACATGGCTTATAGAGGAATTCTTCCCCTCAATAATAATTCTTTCCCCTGAGATACTTGAGTAGAAGCTTCCGGGTCAAGGTGTTTGGAGTGGTTGCTATGATAACACTGAGGTCGTGTTGGTATTTATTGTTTTCTATTGGTGCTGGAGACATGTTTATTAGTTAGATTAGAGTCAACAATACACTGTATGCAACCCTTTATGAGGAAACTTAGTTACATGGTAAAAGCAAGAAGCAAGGTAAGTATTTATTTAGCTCAAGTGTTGAAGAGCAGAGTACCGTGATATGATTGAGGAAGCTTACTTAGTGTAGAACTACTATATAGATCAAAGTACTGTTGAGGAGACTTGGCATAAGAGATAACCTCTACTCCCAATGACCTATGCATTGTAGATAGAACCAGCAGAGCAATGACATATTGCATCCACTCTCGTCATCACGATGAAGGACTATAGCATATAGATAGTGTGTATTGTCACTAAGGTGCAGTGACAAGCAAGTAAGCAGCAGTCACGACTTCCATGCTATACTAGGATGTGAAGGATAATCAAACTGTCTATGACAGTATTCAACACAAGGAAACCAGTAGCACAGAGTTGTGAGTCACATCCATACCAAACTTAGCGACTCATAGACCTCACAAATGTGTAACTATTGATACCCTCTTGCCATGAAGTATTCTACTCTAATCCTTGAGTTCGATTTATATCCATGTGGTTTTTTCACAGACTAAATTTTTAATAGAGGAGAAATGCTTCATGGTTCCAGCAGTTGACCGAGTCCTATGAGTCAAGGCTTGAGGGGAATGTTGACAGTGAAGAAGAATAAGCACTAGAGTTGAGAGAGAGAAGAAGCATATTCAAGAAAATCAAGTGAATCAGAGTTGTATCGTACAGTATTAGAGATTATTCGACCTAGACAAAATATATAATATAAAAAATAAAAAATATAAAAGCATACACTTGGAAAGCAGCAACTGAATGGGACTTGCCTAAATGTATTTTCTAAGTTATCAGAAGCTCTCTGGAAGTTTGACAGCGGTCAAGAAGAATTCGTTTGTGGCTGAAGACGTAAGCAGAAAGATCATCATGTTTGAGACTTAAAGGAGGAGAGAGGAAGATGGCTTGATCACTTTCACTCTGACTACAAAAAAGCAAGAAGCTTTACTGTCTATTCTCTCTCATTTGTTCTATTGTATTCATTGTCATCCTAGCTCGACTCTAATGTCTGCTATATAAAACATGCTAACCAGATACACAAATAGTCTAAAGAGCAGGAAAATATTTTCTCTCTCCTCACTCTCTCTAAATTCAAAATCTACGCTCTCTCTCAATTTGTTCTTAAGCATCATGTTTCTTCTATTGGCTCACGCATAAACTCTCTATAAATCTCATCAATTTTCACATTAGCTCAATAGCCTGAATCTCCTGCTGAGTCATCCTCTTTGAAGCTTCAGCTGTTATAATGTGGGATTTTCCACCAAATGACCATAGACTTTCCAAAGTACTGCTGACCACTGCTTGACACCATAGCATGTAGTAGAACGTCATAGGTTGATACTAGCGAATAAGTCTCCATTTGATCTCATCATTTGCATATAGCTAGTAATCTCTTTCTAACACTAGACAAACTATGGACTTAGATGGTAAAGATGAAAAGTTCATGAATTTGATAGAACATAGAGAATAAAATATTAATTGAAATTTAAAGAGAGTTTAAGAACTACAGAGAATAAGCGATGAGTGATTTTGAAATAATCGATTACCTCAATGAGAGATTTGAACTGAACAGAGAGAAAACAAAGTGAAGAACAAAATTGTAGAACAGATAAAAACACAGTGAAAAGGGTTATACGATATTAAGGAGTTGATAGTTAGACTAGGGTCTCAAGTGCTTAAGCTCTGATCACCATGATAAAATAGAGATAACTATAGAGCAGTTATAGTGAGAATAGAGAAGAATTCAACAAGAACATAGAGAGAGTAATAATATAGTGATGTTGAGAGAAAGAACAGGACAAAGTAGATAAGAGGAGCACCAGAAGTAATGAAAGAACTGTTCTTCTTTATTCAAAAACATGTGACCTTATACTTATAAGGTTGAATTTCCCTACAATATTAATAACTACATAGATACTTAGAAAATGAATAAACAAAGATGCAAGAGTCCAAATGGTCTTGAGTTCAGACTGGTCAGTTGAAGTGACATGTCCTAACGTTCCCAAAGGTTGTGCCTTAGCTCCACACGTGATAAAGCTTTCCAATGTTCTTTTTGCCTAGACAAGCATATTAAAATCTTCTGGTATTGTTCATGATCAAGTCTCCTCTTCTATTTTTCTTGCAAATCACGTTGGGTATGCTGAGGTTGTACGAACAACCTTGACTCTCAAATTATCTTGAATCCTGATTAATCCAAACCAATTGATTCTCTTCTGCTTCTTATTGCTTCATACTCAACAAGAGAGATATGTGAATTTACTTCATATCTCGGGACAATGGGTTTTTAGGGATGGTTATGGAAAGATAGGATAACTACTAGGAACAAGGATGGGTAATAACTTTAGAAGGTTTTGACCAGGTTGATTGGGGTAAGGAACACAAGAACCAAACCTTTCACCCCTTTATTTGAATTAAAAGCCCTCATCTGAGCACGAAAAAGCGTGATAAGAATTTAAGATAGTTTCATGTGACGTTTGAACTGATATGTTCTCAGCTGTTGAAGATGGTTTCGAAACTAAAGAAGATATTCAGATCATTAGAAGAATCTTCAATCACCTCGCCAAGGAAGCAAGAAACTTGCTTTGAATCCCTGACATACTTTCCATGATGAAGCTGCCTTTGAATATCTAAGCCCCAGAAATTGTTGTATCTGATGAAATGTTTCCAATGAAAAAGAAATAGAATATGTCATTTTCAACACCGCTAAAGAAGCAAAAGTCAATCAAATGATAACAAGAAGACAATAGATCTCGAGCTCAAGAACAACAAGTAGAACAAGATGCCTACAAAGAGTACTTGTATCCCAGAGAGAGAGCTTCAAAATCACACAGCAAACAACTACTTATCAAAAATTCAACACACTTCCTCATCATCCAAAGAACACAATCCAGCACAGAAGGAAACACTGATTAAGAAGCAACAATCAATCAAAATTAATGACAAGAAAAGAGTAGATTTCGAGCTATGTACAAGGTACCTACCTAGAAGGAGTAACTGTTCCCATATAGGGAGAGCTTCAAAATCACATTAGCAAACAACTACTAATCAACAATTAAGCACACTTCTAAGTTCTAACCATCAAGATAAGAACACAATTATCTTCATCATTCTATTGTATCTAACACAATTGTGAAAGAATGAGAGTCCCAAAAAGAGTGTTTACCTGCTCAGGAGGAAGCTCACGTTCTCCTCTTGAGTCATCATCTTTGAAGCTTCAGCCTTTATAATGTGTTTTTTTCCAAAGTCCATGACTTCCCAAGGTAATTCTGGCAACTCTTTGATCAAACAGGTAGTTAAAACCCTCAAGGATTACTAGTTTACATTACATTACTAGTTTTCTTTCTCCATTAGACAAAACTATGGACTGATAGATAAAGATGAAGAGTTCATGAATTTGTAGAACATAAGAGAATAGAAATTTTCGAAATTTAAAGAGAGCTTAAGAACTCAGAAAAGATGAGTATTTTGAAGTAGATTATAAATAGAGATTTTGAAACTTGACAGAGAGAAAACAAAGTGAAGAACAGATTGTAGAATAGAGTAAAAACACAGTGAAAAAGGTTCTGATTTAGGGAAGTTGATTTAGAATAGGTCTCAAGTGCTTAATGCTCGGATACCATGAAAAAATGAGATAATTATAGAGATTTTATGTGAGAATAGAGAAGAATTCAACAAGAACATGAGAGAGAGTGATAATTTTTTGAGAGAAAGAGACAAGATAGTAGAGAGAGAACCAGAATAATGAGGAACTGATTCCTTGCTTAATTCAAAACATGTGACCTTATACTTATAAGGGTTTGAATTTCCCTACAATATTAATAAACTACATAGATACTAGAAAATGAATAAACAAAGATGCAAGAGTCCAAATGGTCTTGGTTCAGCACTGGTCTGTTGAAAGTGACATGTCCTAACGTTCCCAAAGGTTGTGCCTTAGCTCCACACGTGATAAAGCTTTCCCAATGTTCTTTTTGCCTTAGACAAGCATATTAAAATCTTCTGGTATTGTTCATGATCAAGTCTTCTCTTCTCTTGTCTTGCAAATTACGTTGGGTTGATTAGGTTGTACGAACAGTCTTAACTCTCAAATTATCTTGAAGCCTTGATTAATCCAAACCAATTGATTCTCTTTTGCTTCTTATTGCTTCATCTCAACAAGAGAGATGTGAACTTTACCTCATATCTCGGGACAATGGGGTATTAGGGATGGTTTATGAAAAGATAGTGATAACTACTAGGGACAAGGATGGTATAGTACTTTAGAAGATTTTGACAGGTTGATGGGGTAAGGAACACAAGAACCAACCTTTCACCCCTTTATTTGGAATTAAAAGCCCTCATCTGAGCAACGAAAAGCGTGAGAATTTAAGATAGTTTCATGTGACGTTTGTAACTGATTGTTCTCAGCTGTTGAAGATGGTTTCGAAACGTAAAGAAGATATTCAGATCATTAGAAGAATCTTCAATCACTCTGAGGTCATACATGTTTCCAAATGCAGAATATAAGGATGGATAGTTTAGCAAGTAGTACTTGAAAACAATTTTCATTTGTCATTCACATTGATACAAAACTAACTTTATAGTTTGTAGAGTCCTAGCAAAATCTATTTATGTTACTGTCAAAAAAAAGGTGTGATTTCACAACTGCCTTCGAAAAAGTTTTACCTTAAACGTCTCTGTTTATGATGGACACATCATTTTTCTTTGTGTTGTCTATTCGTATTGTTTGAAGCTCGTCATTAAAGCAGAGATTAAAGATGTATCTGAACCGTGACATGTTAATTAAACTGAGGAGCTTTGACTAGAAAGTAAAAAACTTTTACTGTTTTGACAATACTGAATCAGTAAGCCCTGTTGAATTGTTTCACAAGATCAAAACCCTTTCTATATAACAGATCTGATCAAAACCGAATAACCAGTTTGCTGATTGACAATTTCTCTTCATTTTTGGACAGCCAGAGATTGCAAATCAGCTAGGAAGTCTTCAAGACACAAGTCATCAGTGAGAACGACATCTGAACCACCGGTATGATCGGTTTTCTGAGTAACTGAAGGATTGAGTTTAGCCAGGAGAAACCGAGCTTGGCTACCATGCTGGTCACACCGCACGATCCTCGGCATTGGAATCCGATCACTTACCAACTGCACCACATCCATCTCTGGTGCTTCTAAAAGATTCCTAAAAGTCTCGTGGTTGGTGTCTTTGTGATACTCTTGTTTCCGCCACTGCGCTATTTTCAAACCGTGGTGGATCACCACGTAGAAGTAAGAATCGAACAGCAGAATCGCGTCTGGTGTCACTGATCGGATATCGAGAAGGACAGGAACTGGTGGTCCGTCGAATGAATACCGGAGAAGGGTCGGTTGAATCATGATGATTGAGTTAACTACTCCTTCTCGGTTTAACATTAACCGGAAGAAACCAGTTTCGTCCGGAGAATTGTTAAATACGTCAAGAAACTGTGATCTTCTTAGGTAGAACATGAACTGCGGGTAAAGCGAGAAGTTTGGAGTCAGCCTAAAAGAAGATGGATCTTCTTGGATGTAATCTCCAAACCGTGAAGCGAACCGGATCAACCCATCGTCTAACCATCTAATAACGTCTCTAGCGTAACACTCTTCCGCTCGGTTAATCGCAAGCCTAGCCATTACAGAAGCAGCTGTTTCTTGATCGAAACCAGATGAGATTTCTGGCGACTTTCCAGCAACCCATCTTCTAGCAACCGTTGTAATCCTTTTCCTTACTCCTCCATTGCCATACCGATATCGTGTAATGAACTGAATGAAGAACGCCGACCCAGGTTTGGGTTTTCGGTTCTGTTCGTTGCTCACTTGAAAGAAGAAGGAAACACATGTCTTATTAGTGGCAGTGCTCGTTTTCCATGTATACGTTCCGCCTTCACCTATCTCTGTGTCACTCACTATATCATTCTTCCTTCCAAGGAGACAACCGGACCAAGCGCCCCGCAGATTTTGATATCTTTAGTGGTCACAACTTCTAAAGTAACGTCAAAGCACATATTCAAGTTCCCATAGGCGTCTCGGCTGAATATATGTCTGAGACATTTTTTGAATTGCTCGGATTTAAATGTCTCTCCAAGTAAGAGAAACCCACCAGACATTTCCACTGCGTACCTGAGTTCTGCAGCTCCAACCTGGTCAAGAGAGCAAGCGAACAAATCGAGAGCAGCAGAGGAATCACAAAGCCTCTTTGCTATTCTTTTGTAAAACTTGCATGATCTGTCATAGTAAAGCACCTGACCAGCGATAATATCTCTGTGGGTTCTGATTGAATGGTTTAGATTTGAGTCCACGACAATCCCCGGGCCTCTTGTTGCAGGCCCTGATGTGAAAACCATAATCCGAGCACCTGTGGTTACAGAGCACCCTTCGAGCAGTCCTAATGCTGTTGAGATCGCGACACCAGTTGACCTATGAGGCCGATGACCTGGTTTAACATCAACCAGTGGAACGATTTCTTCAAAAGCAGATGTTAAGTTAAACTCACACTCCGCCAATGGAAGCAAGAAACTCTGCTTCCGAATCCCTGACATCTGTCCATGATGAAGCTGCTTTGAATATCTAAGCCCCAGAAATTGTTTGTATCTGATAAAATGTTTCCAGTGAAAAGAAATAGAATATGTCATTTTCAACACCGCTAAAGAAGCAACAGTTAATCCAATGATAACAAGAAGACAGTAGATCTCGAGCTCAAGAACAACAAGAAGAGTATCAAAAATTCAACACACTTTCTCATCATCAAAAGAACACAATCCAGCACAGAAGGAAACACTGCTAAAGAAGCAACAATCAATCAAAATTAAACACAAGAAAAGAGTAGATTTCGAGCTATGTACTAGGTACCTACTAGAAGGAGTAACTCTTCCATACAGAGAGAGCTTCAAAATCACATTAGCAAACAACTACTAATCAACAATTCAAAACACTTCTAACCATCAAGATAAGAACACAATTATCTCAAAAGAAAGTAATGAAGTCATCTTCATCCTTCTATTGTATCTAACACAATTGTGAAAGAATGAGAGTCCCCCAGAGAGTGTTTACCTGCTCAGGAGGAAGCTCACGTTCGCCATGGAAAACAACAACCTTGGAGCATTCAGAGAAACCCAAATCGTAAACCCTAACCATGGAATCAAAAGTAATCAAACCCACCAAGGAACTCTCCGCAACTGCTCGATCACCAGCATAATCTCGCTTCTAAGAGCACGTAACTCCTCCTCCGCCATACAAACATCAACCACGAACACAAACGCAGGCCCGTAGGTAACACCACCCAGATGAACTCGACGGCTGCAGCCCCATTCGAGTATTCAACGGCGCTGTAAGTCGGGAAAAGCTCAGCGGGGAGATTTGTTTCGGTGATGCCGGCGTAAGATCGAGGGAAAGGGTTTTTGTGGAAGCAGAAGGGGCAAGCCCAGATTCGAGATTGGTAATCAACACGAGCATTAAGGGTTCAACACTGCGGCACATCGAGAACAGATCAAGGGATCGTAAGGGATCGTGGGGAAGCTCGGAGAAGTGCATCAGTGGAGTGTACATGATGCTTAGAGGAACTACCAGAGATTCGCAATCCGATTTTGTGGTTGGCCATGAGTTCCACGACCACCTTAAACCCTCGATCGCTTCTAGCTCTAAGAAATCCATCCCTAGATCTACCCAGACTTCGATCCGATCCGGCAGAATGACTTCACCGGAGTTTCTAGAAGCTCTCTACGGCCGGCAAAAAATCAAAGCCATCACCCTTGGAGTTTACGCTTTCAGAGACTGTCTCTCATAAAGGTTGAATTATAGTAATTCTTTAAAAAAAAAAACATAATATAAGCTTTTTTTAAAATCAGTGTGGGCTTTTCTGCTCAAGCCCAATGAGTTATACTATGTTTTCAAATAACAGTAACTTGACTTTACTGTTTAAGCCAATAAATTTTAAATAGCGAAAATCTATTTTATTAAAAGATGATTACCTGTACGCATGAGTGAAATTAATATACTAATTATCATTGAATATTAGTATTGATAATTCAATATGATGTTATAAGTCTCCAAACGTATAGTTATGAATCATCGGTATAATGTTGATGAGTAGGTGGTGTTTGTTGATACTTTTTTAAAAACTTATTCAATTTACATTGGGTTTCAATGATATCATTCAAATGTTATAATTCACCATCTCACTTCGATATGAAAAATCATATTTTTGAAATGATATGATCAAGTAACATTTGAGATCCATGCTTGCGCAGAATGAAGATTAATTATGTATACAAATTATTTGTAGATAATATTATTTATTTTGTATTAATTTATATATTATGTAATAATAAATATATTGAATAATGAAGAGCGAATAATTATTACGTATACAATTAAATTTGAGTAAGACCATAAATAAAAACAATCTTTCTTTTTATTTACAAAAACTTTTGTTGATAAAAACAAAAATAAACAATTTATTTATTTTATATAGTATATAATTAAAATCAAATGATGTTGATATAGATATATAGTATATTTAATATAAATATTTATTATTGAGGCTTGATACTCATATGATTTATTAACATTTTTATATTTGTTGTGACAAAAATATTATTTTTATTAATATGAATATTATTTTTATTAACATGTTTATGTATTTTATATATGATATATATATATATATAATTTAAACGATATTGAAATAATGTATATATATTAAATGAGACTTCATATTTACATGATTTTATGATCATTTATATCTTGTTATAATAAAAAAGTTAAACAATTGATAAAAAAAACTTCATCGTAGACTTTTAATAGCCTTAGTAATTTATATTAAAAAATCAAAATTATAGCAAATTAGAAAAAAATCTAGATTTTTTTATTATATACTTATGTGATTTTTAAATTTCTTTCAAGAATATAAAATTGAAAAAAAAATGATGGAAGATACATATATTTTAATCAAATAATTATTATTCAAAATCAGTAATCGTCACATATTTGTTAATCATATTAGGTAATTTCGTAGTTTTTATTTAAGGAAAGAATATAAATAATTATTTTATACATGAATAACTAATTTGATAATTAGTTTAACAAAAGTATAATATATATTTAGATGACTAACTTATTTTTTTAAGAGTTTTAAAAATCATTGTAGTGATGACATGTGACTACCAAAAGCTCGTATATATATAATTCTATGATTAATATATATATATATATATATATTAAAATAATTGAGAAACCAATAACTTACCTAGGAATTGATAACTTATTTTTTAAGAATTTTCCATATTCCAAGATTAATATATATAGCTCGTATATTAATATTTATAATGACATGTGTGTACCAAAATATGTTGTAATGATTCATCTAAGTATATAATTAACATATACGTATTTATATGATATATAGTTTAATTTAAACAATATTAAGATATATATATATATATATTATATATATAAATATATATATATTTAATCTGAATATATTAAATGAATATTTAATATTCATATGATATTATGATCATTTGTATCTTTTTATAACAAAATAAATAAAAACATTGTTCATCAAAATTTTGATTGTAATGCTTTTATTGTTTTAGTAATTTATAGTTGTTTTAAAAATTCATAATATAAATGTAAGAAACAAACTGTAGATTTTTTATTATATGGTTATGTGATTGTTTAATTTTTAATAATATAAATTAAAAATTATGAAGAATACAAAATATAATATCAAATCTTTATTATTCAAACATTAATTGTCACATATATGTTAATCATATTAGGTAATTTCGTAGCTTTATTTAAGAAAATAATGTAAAATATCTTTTTATGCACTACTAATCAATATGAATGTTAATTTAATAAAAATATAATCTATAATTAGATGTACCAACTTTTTCTAATGATTCTGAGAATCTTCCTCGTGATGACATGTGGTTACAATTAAAAGTTCTAATGCTCCAGGATTAATATCTATTATATTAAAACATGATCATGACTTATTGATATATGTGTAGTCCAACAATTATTTTCTAACATTACATATTTAATATATTTTCTAACTGTTACAAATAAACTACCACTTTAATTCCATAATTTTAGGGATCTACTAACTTATATAATTGTTTCTTGACATATTTCATATAATTATCAAAAATTAAAATAAATTAAATTAATATTAAACACAAATATCATGCCAAAATTATTTAAATTTCTTAAAAATAATTTAAAACAAAAAATAAACATGCCCTTTGAAATGACGGGTCAGAATTTAATATAGGGGATAAAACAGCAACATTGCTAATAATTACCCCTCTCCTTACCTGGTATATTAATTAAAATGTCATTGGACAACTTTTTTAAAAAACTGATTTTTGTATAAATGCATCTAATATTATTATTTACTACCCACGCTCTTTTATTTCTCTGCAACACATGTTTGTTTTTTTTTGACTGAACTGCAACAAATGTTATACTTTAATTAAATCACTAACCATGTTTTCTTTATCAATAAAAAGGTATAAAAACGATCTTCCTTCAGAAATCAGCCGATCAATATTTTTGTTTTTTTTATGAGCGTTCATTTTCTCAGAATTTAAGCCAATTGCATAAACAGAGTTATACTCTTGGAATCTCAATTGAACCTGCAAATAGAAGTGTGTAAACAGTTTTACAATTGTTCGAAAACTTGGCCATGAAAATCAATTACGCACCAACTATATGCTCCACGGTGAACCACCGTGGTGAATTCAACTTATGCGGTGGACAAATCAAAGATTAAGAATACTCATTTTGGGTCTTAAAGTGTTAAAATCAATTGTTTTATGGCAAATCTATAACTTTTAAGATAAAACAGCAAGGAGAAAGGCGAAAATGATCAGTTTTGTGACTGCAGCGGCCATTGTAATGTTGCAAGAAACCCTAAAAAATGTCGAAGATGATGAAAATTTACAAAAGTGCCATTTTGAATAAAAAAAATGAATCTTCGAAGGCGTGAAACCCGAATTACAGAAGCTATGGACCAGATTCTTTCACCACCAGACCGCACTAACATACATTCCCTCTTACGCAAACTGATACAAATATGTAAATGCACCCGGAAATTAATGATACACTATTACATAATTTACTCGCTTTGACCAAAACAAAACAAAAAATCTACTAATTATTACAGTAATAAAAAGACAAATTCATTTTCTTACGTTTTTTCACTCGGCATACCTTACATCTTTGTATAGAGTCAAAAAATTTTCCTACTAATCAAAACATATAGTTTCTTACAATGTTTATAGAAAAAATCACCAAACAAATACCCGCACTTTCAAAAACGGATATGATATTATTTATTCATTATGCTAATAACACAAAATGCTGATAAATGCAACAAAAACGATTCTGGTTGACTTGATTACATATTTTAAAAACTTATTCCATAATCGAAAATACCTTCATATAACATTAAGTATATAATAATTTTCAAAAATCTAATTTTTTGTAACATTTAAATGTAGATACACAATTAAAAATATAAATTTATATCAAATAAATTTAGTTTTTTCGTAAACAAACCCACGCTTTGAGAGCGAGGGTCAAAATTTAGTCTATACTATTAAAGCTATTATGCCTTTAGTTTTTATAGTTATTTACAATACCATGCCACTTTCTTATTTGGAATTTTTTAAATTAATTTATATCCAAATCTACACAAATATATTGTAGCATTTAGAAAAAATATCATTCTCGTATATTGTAATATTTTTATATTAAACTAATTATTATCTATGTTATATATTTTTTAGCAGCGCAAATAATATATATTTATGTTAATATTTTAAATTAAATGTTAACTAATATCTTCATATTTATGAATAACCAAATTATTACCCTAATTTTTTTTTTGATTTTTTAAATGATATAATAAAATCGGAGCCTATATTTACAAAGAGCATGATTTTTTAAATTAAAATCTTAACAAACCTAATATTTTGTTAGGAATATATAGTAAACATTTAACTCACTAACTACAAACTTCGACCTAAACACTATATTAATATAGTCATGTATATTAAGAAGGATCATTTACTTCTTTGTTCTTCAACTAAATTAAATGTGAACTACATAATATTTATAATTAATTTTAAAAATATTACAATTTACCTACTATAAGAACGTAAAGTAATAATATTTTAGAGTATATAATAATTTTTTGCATGTCGAATAATATCATAATTTTTTAAAAAATGATCCTCCGAATACTAGAAAATATTAAAAAGAAATAATTCTCGTGCTTTGAAAGCGTGGATTCTAGTCTTATTTAAAAAATTATCCCAAGACAAAAAAATAAGAGTTGATTTATTTTTTTCCTTTTTTTTGTCGACATTTCTTTTACTAAGAGAAAGCCTAGTGGAAAAATACATGTAAAAATATAAAAATCCATTCAACATCTTTTACAACTTTTATTTTCATATAAACCCAAAAGATGGTCCAATCCAATTTACTGATTGGGGCATCCAACAGAAGGTGTCGCGCCTGACGACTACCACGTGTCCCCTACCGTTTCTTGCTGAACCAACACGTGTGCCAACGTGTTACTACGCGAGATGATGAATTTTGGACACGATGCCGTCGACAGATATACAATTTGCTTTCCACCGTCATCGAATTCTTCAATTTTCACTTGAGAGCTCCTTTTGCAGTGATCAGCCGATAACAAACAGTTGCTCTCTGAAAGATCGCCTTGCAATGGCCCAGAAACTCAAAGTTTCATCAACTTGATACCAACTTCCAGTGGAAGCTCCACCTAATCGCCTAATTGGAGACTCGACCCTATTCTAAAGGGTTTTGCGGTGAAGATATTACTCTCACAACGAGAGCACGCTCAAGGAAGCGAGGATCTCCAAGAAACATCTGGTTGCTCACAGGATTTTAAAATAGATCTGCAAAAAGGAAAAGACAAAGAGACAAAAAAAAAGAGATCTGAACCTCAGTCAAAGAACTAAGTCCATAACTTTATTATTCGATGATTATTTTCGGTAAGGATCCGACATCATCGAAATATAAAAAACAAATCGATATATAGATCGAATAAAACATATTTTACATCAGTAAAAAAAAGTATACATTCACCCTTTGAAATATTTGATTTTGATAAGAGGGGAAAAAGATAGTTCTCTCTCTAAAGTGAGTTGATTTTTTATAGGACACATTTGTATCTTTTTATATATATATATATATATATTCTAAAACCAACTCCAATGAAATACTAAAAATGACACCATTCTGGTGTAACACTATTCATCACAAATTTTATTATGTTTCATTTAATAATATAATTCAATTATTAATATTAATTAGTTTATATTTGTAATTGAACATAAATAAATGTATTATTAATATTTTTAAATTATTATTACATAATTAAAAATTATTTTAAAGTGAAAAATCACTACTTTATATTGTAAAAAATATTATAGTATTTTATTTTTTATCTTTAATAAGCTTTTTGTATTAATAGTTTTGTAATTTTGGATATAATTAATATTTTATATAAAATAATTACATAAAAGTATTTTTTTCAAACCTAAAAAATAAATATAAATAATTTTTGTAAACATACGATTATAGAAATTTATCTAAGTGTGATAAAATAATTATTTAATAAGTGACAAATAATAAAATATAAAACTAATAAAACTGAAATATCAAATAATATATAATATTACTTTTGGTGTAATATTTGGTATTATAGTTGGGGAAGATAAAACAAAATTGACACCAAAACACTAAATTTGGTGTAATCTCAACACAAAATTTGGCATCATGTTTAGAGATAAATTAGAGGCACATATTCACGCTTTTCGAGACATTTTTAGATAAAAATACCCTTACCTAGCGACATAGACATGGTAGTGTAATTTTCCTTTGTTAAGACATAGCTTCCTGATTTCTTTTTCTCTAACAAAATTCTTTCTTTTTGCGGTTAAATCATTTTATTTTGCTCCCCAACATATTTCAATTGTCGTTCTTTATAAAGTATGATATAAAAATATATAGATACGCATAAAATAAATTATAACTTTTTGTTTTATACTTTGGAATCCATATATATATTATATATATATATTAATTTTACAAAAATTTGAATTTTTGAAAAATTAACATGGATATGGATGGTATTATGAGGATGATATATATGAAAAAAATGAATTTATATTCATCTATTTTGATAGTTGTGTACAATTTTTTGTGAATACATGTTTTTGGTTAATAAGCTCTTGGTACTGGTAGACAAGTGATAATTATGAAGAACTAGGTGGATGTGAATGAAAGTTGTCATTTGTCAAAAACATATAATCATTTACTAATAAAAAGAGCAAATCAACTTAGTCAAAAACAAAGAACTATGTAATACCAATTCCGGTTAACCATGGTCGGTTTAGATTCTTTTTTTTTTGTCGACAGTCGGTTTAGGTTCTACATTTTAAAATACCATCTTTTTTGTGAATTCGATCATTAGCAAAGGAGAAAAAAAATTAGTACAGATTTTGATAGTAAAAAAGAGAGAGTAAGAACGTGTTATATAGGGAAATAAAGTAATCTTTTTCACCACAAAAGTTTCTACATCCTGCAACTCAACTCCAATACAAACGGCCTTGGAAGGTGTTTGTACCGCAAGTATCACATAGACTCGTCCAATACTTAAACGTTTTGACCATCTCATCACTTCCCTAAACACTTGCAAGCCACATCAGACACTTCCCTGACTGCCATTGCCTTCTGAAACTTATCCAGTAACACAACTCTTCCTTACTTCTTTCAGTTTCTCCCAATACAAACTTCTACTCTTTTTCAATGGGATCCAACAACTGAAATAAGTGATTTAAGTTAAAATCATTAATTTTCTGATACTATTTATATTGATAATATTTATAAGATGTAATATAATCTTTTTGTAGTGAGCTCTTATTTACTCTTTATTGAAATATTTATGTATTGTTAATAAAAAAATCATAATAATCGAACACTTAAAAACAACTACAAATGGAAAAAAAGTACACAACCTTTAAAAAATAAATAACGATTTATAAAATGAGACTATTTGAGAGACTATTACCTTTATCCCTTCTTTTTTTCCTTCACTTTTCTTCTCTTCTCATCTCCTTCAATCCTCTTCTTTTTTCTCTATTTATATAACTTATCCACTCTTCTTTTTCCATATTTTCCTTCTAACTATCTCTTTATTTTATTTTTTTCAAATCTGCTAGTTCTTGTAAAAGAGATCCGTCGTTGCTGACCGTACAACACTGTCGCGTTTCTTCCACATCCATCATCATCTCTGTTTCTTATACGGCCACAACGGTCACGTCTTCTTCCACAGCCAATACAGACCCATTCCTTTTCCACCGCCTCCGTTTCTTCAATGGCCGCCACCGCCTATAAATTTAAAGATGTCTTTTGGGTTCATGCTGATACTGTAACGCCTCAATATTAATCACGGCGGTGAGATGAACGTGTTATGAAGATAAGACGGCAATAAGAGTTCATGGAAGCTACAAAGTCTCCAAAACCACACTTTCAGCATACAAATGGGCAATTTTTTGAAGAAAGGCCCCAAAACACATCAAAATATCGGTCAAACGAAAGAAGCCCAAACACATAAATACATAACTTAATGAAACACAGCGGTTTTGTGTAAACGGAAACGTGTCATCCCATGAAGCTTTGAATAAATGATATGGTAGAGTCTGGAGAGAAAGAACAGTTCTTTATATAATTAAATTAATGTTATATAATAATGAGGGTTCACTGATTAAGGCTAGGATTTTCTATTTTTTGTTTTAAGATTTAGACATTATGTTTTTAGTTGTGGTTTTACTTTTTTTACTATATATTTATTTTAAAACACTGAATAATAACTCTAGAGAAACTACTTTCATAGCTAGCATATTTTCTTTTATAATGAACATTTAGTTTTTTTAAATTACAGTATAATTGTTGTTTCAAAAATGGCTGTAGAATAAGAGTGGATATCTAGGGCTTCTACAGTCTTTTCTAACCAACCCCAATGATTTTCTAACCAACCCCAATGATTTTAGGGTGAATTAGCGAGATGACACTAATGGAGAGATAAATTATGGAAATAACCATATGAAAAAGGTAAGTTGGGATGTGACAATTTTACCTAATTTTGGACGTTTTGTCCTTTTTGCGCGTCGCTATGCAATTCACGCAAGTTGGACATGCGTGATGTGCCACACAGTTTAATAGCCATCTAATATGCCTATGCTCTAACTTAACACTTTCCATTCCTAAGTAATTGAAATACACGTTTTACCCAACATAATATGTGGTTGAAAATGATTCTATCTTGTCCTATAACCGCATATTCTATTGTATTTCTGCAATAAATAACAATGACGGACAATAAAGATAGTTGGAAAGTTTATGGTGTGTGATATACTATTCTATATGTACCAATATATATAATAGAAAAATATGGACATTGCCATTTGAAAACGATTTAACTTTGAAATTAAAATCATAAATATAATTTGCAATGATGTTTCATTGAAAGTTATTCCGAACAAAGGTAACAATTTGTTGGTAGAAATTGTAATCAAGTTAACGAAACATTCATATGGTTAAAATCTGGACTCAAATTTGGAGAGTTTGTAGACATGGTAAAGAATAAAAACTGTACTATATATATTTGACAAAGAGTATCGAATAATTCATTTATAATAATATCATATTAATAAACATAATTGTCTTACTAACTGCACTGGTCAACCCAAGCAAAAGAATAATACTCAATCTACAACACACAATAAGGGTCAAAACATACTACAATCCTCAATTATCAATTGTTCTAGTCAACCCAAGCAAAAGAAAGAGGAAAATATGACCAAGGAAGAGAAAAAATGAGGATGATAAAGAGAAGAAGAAAGGACACGAAGAAGAAGGAGGATAAGATGAAAAGAACGAGAAAATGATTACATATTGTAACATACTATACTATGTTTATAAAATAAAACAGTATAGTATAATCTTTTATTATCACTTAAGAAGGAGAGAGAGAGAGAGAAAGAGAGAGAGAGAGAGAGAGAGAGAGAGAGAGAGAGAGAGAGAGAGAGAGAGAGAGAGAGAGAGAGAGAGGAGAGAGAGAGTAAAGTTATGATTCAATTTTATATTCTTAAATAGTATAGAAAACAATAAAATTATAACTTATATGAATAAGAAATAAAACTATACTATATAAATATGTAACATAGTATAGATTTAAGACTTAGTTTATGTAATATAAATTAAATTTATAGAAATATATGTGTGTTTTTAAATTTTCAAAACATATTATATGTAGAAAAAATTTATGCTTTTATTATGTAAAATATAAAATTAAATAATTGTATTAGACAAATTAAAAGCTACTAAAAATAGAAGGGAAAAAGACAGAAAAAAGAAAAGAAAAACTAAAAACTAAAAACTAAAAATAAAAATAAATTTAGACAATCCTAGATATAGAGATATCATGATAATCTATTACCATAAAGTTGACTGGTGTCTCTCCTCAGAGTGTCACGTCAGCAGAGCATGTTTATAATTTTGACACCTGTCATGTTTCTTACGTGAATACTCTAGCTTATCTTATTCTTTATGGGCTGTTAATGTTTTTTTCTTTTTGTGAGCTTTTCCTACATGGCTCATCTTCTTTTAGGGTTTCTATCATCTATAACCATGCCTCGGCTCCTCCTCTCTCGCTCTCGTTTCCTAGAAACTCAGACAATAAACAACTATAACGTCATCTGTTTCATCCTTCAATCTTATTATTTACTACTTGCCCACTACTGATCCCACTATCTCTGAATTAAATATCGTAATTGTCATCAAAGCTCAAAAAATAGAACCTCTCACTATTATCTTAACCAATATGTCCTTACAGCTGATCTTGAGGTGGTAGAAAGAGTTATATAAAATTATTCTTTCAGATGTTACAACTAATTATTTAACTCCTTTTGTTGATTGTAGATAATCGAATTCTTATGTACTGCCAAATAATCGGTATTCAGTCCGAAAAAGGATGGTGTTATATTGGCTGCGCTAACTGTTCTAAGAAGCTTGTGCAAGAGATTTCTTTTTTCACATGCTTAGTCTGTGATAACACAAGCATTATGGCTTCACTAAGGTAGATCTACTTTTTGGAAAAAAAATTTCCCCTGTTTAATTCAACTTCCACATATTCTCGCTACTATCACAGTTTGATTGCTTAACGTTCTCGACTACAGGTACCCGAGTGGAACTATGTGTAGAAAACCAGACGGGTGATGATGTATCTGTTGATTTTGATACTGATATGGCTAGGCTAACAAACATTCAAGCTGCTGAATCTGCGGAAATTACATTAGCTGATCTTTCATCCATTTAGTATTATTATCTAATTTATCTAATATTCTGGGTTTTGAATATAGAAGTTGTGTTTGTTAAAAAAAAAGAAGAAGTTGTGTTTGTTTTAAGGGTGTTGTGTCAATGCTCGCATGGATGCTAAGCTACCCCATTTTGTGGCTGACATCGTTGGGAAAACCTTCACTTTCCAGCTTAAGTTAAGAGAGTTCAACTTCACTTCAAAAGCATCAAATCTTCACAATTTCACGTATCATTACTCAGACTTAGCGTGCACCACTTCCAGACTTTGTAGGCAATGTGAGTTCCTTAGAAGTTTTAGAATCAATTGATATAGAAACGTGTTTACTCTTCTTTTTTATATTAAATTTTCATTTTTGCATGATTGTCCTAATTTATTGTTCAATCTATGAAATTTCAATGCACCCGGAGAAATAATAGAACCTGGAAGAAATATTAGAATAAATCTGATGATGTGTTATATGTCCAGAATCCAACAGCAGGTGAAGTGCCTACGGGGAACAGTACTATTGTTGTTGAGACCTGTGATGATTTGGCAGCAGAACAATCTTCATCATCTGCTGCAGCAGAAGGAGGCGTCACCATCAAGCACACCAGCTGTTGTCTCAAATGAGAATGTGAAGAAGAAGCCAACCGAGAGTCTCAACCCACCATTGCATTTACTTTCCTTTCTTTTAACTTGTTTCATTTGCTTTTCGTCTAAAGTTTTAGAAATTTCGTATTTATTTTAATTAAACTTGGTTGGTGGTCGAAATTTTACTTATCAATACATGTTTTCCCTTAATTTTCCACTTTAGCTACCAATAACCCAAATAAAAAAAACAGGTTTGTTCTATCCAATGAGGTAGAAGCTATGACAAGTATAGAACAGCTGATTAACATATATTCTTCCCTATGTAGCGTGTGACCGACGTCAACCATGGCTACGCGCTGAGTATCTTCTATTCCTAATTGAGAACGTAAATGCACAAGAAACAGTCGAAGGTTATATTTATTTTAGGATCCATCTAATATACAGTTTTCTATTACAAATTATTAGAACCACTATCATTCATTACTCTTGCTGCTTAGGAAACAAATTACAGGATCAGTCGGAAGGCAAGCTCGACAAAACGGTAGCTTATTCGTGCAGCAAAGCGTGGAGAGCACCCACAAGAAGGCATGTTCCAATAAAATACTTTACGGTTTACAATGGTATTGCCTTCTTAATGTAAGCTCATCATACCCTCGGTTGACTGTGCAGTAGAAGTCAATTCCCAAGGGAATGCAACTATGATTGAGGCTCTCTCAGTTCAAGGTAATAGATTGCATACATATAACACTCAAGAACTTTCTTTAAGTCATCCTAAGAGCTAACATCGTTCGTTTACCAGCACGAGTAAACTAGAACTGTACATGGGTGTCTACTAACTTGCCAAATCCAAACATTATGATTGGAACTTCTCAGAACACTTCTCTTAAGCAAGGCAATGGATAGATATAATACTTACAGACATTTGACCTATCCTTCATTGTTCACAATAACACCCAAAAACGGTGAACTCAACAAAACCTCGGGCTCTACGGATGAAAACTAAAACTGCAAAGAAAGAGACAAACCTTGAAAAAAGTTTGTTCTCTCTTTAAACTCAATATAAAATCATATGAATTATTTGTTTACCATACAAATGACACATGATTGATCTATATTTAGACAACTTATGTAACTTTCGCATTTCATATCTCTATTTCTATTCTCAAGATCTCTAAAATACTTCCTTTCAGACGTTTACATTCAGATTAATCTCTTAGAATAAAATTTTTAAAAGTTGTTCCTTTGATATACATTTCACATGCTACTGAACAGTATATGTCTGTTCTCTAAATATAATATAGTTCACTACTCAATCATATAGCGATTATCATCACCATGGGTCCAAAGAATACTTCACGATTCAATTATAATTACAACTTTGAGATTACCACCCACAAAAAAAATAGCATCATCAAGAACACATATAGAACAACAAAAACAGCCGCTCCGCGCTACTAAACCACTAGTTAATATATAATGTATAGATTGTATTTTAACCCTAATTTTTTAATGGTTATTTGGTGAATTTTAAGTTTTTTTATTGGGTGCAAATTCCCATGATTTTATACGGTTTTTGGGATAAATTGTTTCAGTGTTAAAATATTTAGCTTTCACATATCGGTGAATGGGCTTTACTGTCCAAGTCCAAAAGGTTGTAGTTGGGCCTTTTAAGGAGAAGATTTCCCCTTCACTGAAGAGAGGAACGGAGGAAAAACCGAGGACCAGACGACGTAAAAGGAACGATGCTGGGACTCTCTTACCGGTGAGATTTTAGTCATCATCGGCGCAACAGCTGCTGTTGTAGGGTTAGTCTCTTGTAAATTGTTTTCAATCTTAATCGAATGGTGAAATGAGATGATTCGATTTTTGCAGGGCCAAAGGATCTTCCGATAATTGCAAGAGCAGGCGGAAGATTATTCGGACGAGCGATTGGTTAACATCCAAATGGCTCGTGGCCACATAGACGGTGCATGGAAGCAACCTCAAATGCAGCAGGTTCCTTCTTTTCAATTCAGCATTAGTCTTTGTTTCATCTTTACTTACTTTCAATATATATATATATAAACTTGTTTTAGATTTCGAAAGAAGTTCAAGATTTGCGAGCACAAGTTGATGCTATTAGCCATGGCGCAAGTTTCTCTCTGTTTAATTCCAATCCTTTGACTCGAAGAGTGGACAACCAACCTCCAGAATCTTCTAATACAACCATCACTGGTATAAACCCAACAACTAGTTTACTTTAACTGAGCCTGCTTGATCCTTATCTGGTTCTGTCCTTTTTAGGGATGTTACATCTGTCAATGTTGAGGAAAGACACAAGGTTGCAGATCACTGGACAAAGGTCTTTTTTATTTTATTTTTAACGTTAATATCTTTCTTGATCCATTTGTCTTTTCTTTTGTTCATGTAAAGCTACTCTTTTTTATGTCATTAAAGGCTCAGGAGTTTAGTGGTTCGTCATCGACTTCAGTTAATCTGCACGCCCAAGCAACAGCATTTGAACGGTTATCTGAGTCTGTCAGTGCCAAAACTCACACTCTAACAAGTGATTCACCTGTTCTTCCGGTTTCTGCTGAGATGGCAAAGTTGCTCCCTCATCGCAAGGTAATAAGATCTCTTGAATCTTCTTTAGGCTTAACTAAACAAAAAGAAAAGACTGACACTTTGATCGTGAATTCATTTGGTTATAGAGAGTGCGAAAGGATCTGATTTAATGCTGGAGGCTGTTCTTGAAGCTGAAGTAGCACACAAAGCCAAACACTTTTTTGCACAAGCCGAAAAGGAAACTCCAGCTTTAAAAGGTGAGTCGGTATCTCTTTATTGATCTACTCTTATCAAAGCGAAGAACATATGTTTTTTAACTCAAAATGCGAATGCAATCATATTTTAAACCGTGGGGGCACGGTTTACTTTAGAGGCTGACATACTTGTCGTGTAAAACACTTCTCTGTAATCCTCTGTGACTGTTTCAGGGAAGTTTGTTGTTGAAGAGAAAGGAGAAACTTGAAGTCCAAGTGTTCTATTGATCATCGACAGGGGCGTCCCTGAAATGTTGGAGGCCCCTAAGCAATTTAGGAAAGATTTTATAATTTTTTTATTAATAAATTTAGGACTTTTCTCTATGTAAAATTTTTAAAAAAATTTTGGGCCTTAGGCCAATGTTTCACTTGGCTGTTCAGAGGACCACCCCTGATCATCGATCAACAAATCACAAGAAGACACCGGCATAGTCTTCGTTCGTACTGTAGCGTGACAATAGTGGGCCATGTCATTCGAGTGGGCTCTTTGATTAACTGGGCCAGAGTCTTGAAATCTGTTTCTGCTCCGGCGACAAGTGGCCGTGATAAGTTTAGTAATTGATCTTGTAATTTTGGTAAACATCTTGATTCCTGTAATTTATTCTGCGGTTTGTAGGTTTGTAGGAAATATGAATAATTAAATGTGTGTTTTAGCCGGTTATGTATTAACTTCCATTTACAATCTTAATAAGAGTAGTAACAACCTTTCTTTTCCTTTTTCTGTTCACATTTTCTGTCATTCTTAAATGTTCTTGTCACTTTCTCTTCGATTCAACTTGGATTCTTTGATTATTTGCTAGATTGATGAGTTTTTATGTTCATTTTTTTTTCTTTGAGCTTGTTTTCAATTTTGGTGATTTTGGAGTTACATGATTGTCGTTGTCTTGATTCTTTCGATTTACTATTTTTATTGAGCTTCTAATTCTTCTTCTTCTTCTTCATCTAATCAGTTGTTTCTACTTCAACAATGGCTACATTGACTCGATTGTGTCCTCCGACTATGGCTCAATAGGAATATGTTCGTCACTCCACGATCAATATGAGAATTTCCTTCACAACTACAATCGTGCTAAATTAGTATAAGTTATTGATCGTCTTAACTCAGGAGCTGACTTCTATTCTTGGCATCACTTGATTCATATGGTTCTTAGTGTACGAAAAAAAACTCGGCTTCATTGATGGTATGATTTCTAAACCACTTCTGGCTCATTCTGATTATGGATTATGGTCTCGATGCAATGATATGGTATCAACGTGGTTGATGAACTCTGTTTCAAAAGAAGATAGATCAGAACTTACTCTTTATGTATATGGCTCAAAAAATTTTTGATGAATTTGAGTTCTCATTTCAAACAAAGATAATACTCCTCACATTTTGAGATTGAACAAAGGTATAGCTCTTTACAACATGGTCTTTTGGATTTTAGTGCTTATTATACTGTATTGGTTACTCTACAGGAGGAATATAAAATTATGCTTGTTCCAAACAATCAAGTTTATGTTGATGCTCATAATGGTTTTGCCTCTTTTGTCTCTTATTATTAACATTGTGATCTTTGTTGAACTTGTACTAGGCTGTATTTGCATTTCATTTGATTTCATGATGTTTCCCCTTATTTGATTTCGCATGTTTCTTGCCTTGTCTTGGGGTTGTGATTTGACCTTTGGCAAAGGGACCTTGAGAATGTGTTGTTGTTGAGTCTATCTAAGCGTCTTTGCTACGTGAAAGCAATAAGAAATACTTCCTTCTTTTCCATAGAGTAGTATTTGATGACAATGAGGACATGTCGGTATGCTAACCTAGATTTAGTCACATGGACCGTATCATCCTGATACTCAAAGGAAATGTGATCAAATCTGGGACTTCTTGTCCTGGTACACGGAGGTACCAAATCATTCTTGGTACCAGAGGTGATCTCTTGGACGTGTCGTCTTGTTGTCTTGGTGAATATTAGTGTTAACTGCAGGCATTTCTTTGTATCCCTGCTCAATAACAAGTGGAAACTTTCACTGAACTTTACCATAGATTTTTGACCACTCTCAACTGTGTATCACAGTGAAAATTTGTCCGCGAGGTAGACCACTATTAATGCTTGGATGACCTTGTATCTTGCTTTCTCAAGGTATCATGAATTTCGTAACATTTTGTCCAAAAAACATGAGGTTTTGGGATACGAGCTCCTAATTATCATGAACCAAGAGGTTTATGGACATGCATTCTTGGACTCTGGAGGACCCTGGGCATTATTCCGAAATCCAGAGGTTTATAGAATACATTATCCTGGACTCGTAGGTTCAAGGACGTGTTTCTTTGTAACCCGGAGGTTGTATGAATTTTCATCTTGGAACCTGGAGGTTGTGTGGACTTCCTTCTTTGAATCCAGTGGTTGAAGGACACATTCTCATGGAACTCAGAGGTTTTAGGATGTATTCCTTTGGGACCCGAAGATCTTAGAACATATCCTTTCATTGAAAACGAAAGGTTTTAGGATGTATCCTTTTGGGACAATATATTTTTCTCACTGTCTCCGTATATAACAAAATTAGTCTACTATATTTCTATTTGATATGGTAGATCGTATTATAACTTTACTTTCAAAAAATTACTTTTCAATTGATAGTGGAATAGTCAACAATATGTGTCAATAAGTTTATGCTTTTTCAAGCAAAAACCAACTGAAAAGTTGATATTAAAAGTAATACAAATATCCCAAGGTATAGATTATGAATTCAATAAGTGGATAGCCTTTAGACAAGCAGATCAAGCAACACTGTCGGTTAAGATAGATGGATCAAAATTCGGAATGGATTATGATTTACCCTATAACAACCGCTCTGGATATTACACACCAAATTTGATTGAGTCAGATTAAAGAATTTTACTCACTAACAATTAGAAATGATTCAACAAGTTTAAAAAGAATAAGAAAATTATAGAAAGGTTGATTGATTTTAAAAATGCATTTTCAAAACCTATATAATAGGCAATGTAGAGTCCAAAGAGATTGGTTAAAGATAAGAACCAGAAAACTTATAAACACAAAGAAGACTTGACCAAAGATTTTTAAGTGACCGAAAACATAAATACCTTAATCTTGAGTTGGTCGAGTGTCCCCTTCATATCGTCCATTGACGACCTAAATGCTTCTGGAAGAACGGTGAACATTCTGGATGTATAGAAGGTTGTGTTGGGTGACTTGAGTGCTTCCTAAACATTCACACGGTGATAGGGTGATATGCTGGAGAGACTTTCTACTCAAATTGGGCCTTGATTCTTCTTCATTAGCGAGTGGTTTCTATACATGCAACTTATGTTCGGATTATTTCTAAGTTCCACCCGAAATTCCCTTTAATAGTACTTGACATATCAAGTCGATTAACCGGATCGATCAAGTTTAATTTGCGGATCCATGCCATCCGTCTTATCACTGAACCATCCGGATCGGCCTTAACCTGATCAAGTAATTTGGCTAGGAACTATGATCTATCGGATCCAGCACTTATGCATCAGATCAAATGATCGGACCGGCTTACAGCCCTTGGTCCTTTACTCGGCCCTAAGACCTAAGTTACTTGATCGTTTATGCAGAAGAAAGAAGGAAACGATCAAGTATAGAGAGAGAAGGATGTAACCGTTTGGGCCAATCGCCATGGAACCAGTCAGAATCACCCGAGGCTATGGAGACGGTTTATCTTGTCCATCCACTCACTTTGGAAGTGCTTTCTCGCTTCCCGGTCCCAGTATGCGGTTTTTTCTCCTTCGGACTCATTGTTGGATCGTTCTTCAAGACGTTGCAGCCGGATTGCCTTCTGGCTTGATTCCGATCAAGTCTTCTTCCCAAATCATCTAAGTTCTTCTCGTTCGGTTGACTTTTTGGTTCTGATAGTTTAGGAAATTCTGTGTCGAAACTGATCCCAAAAACAAAACTGTCCAAAACTGCCTTGGGCGAAAAGGTGTCTTTGTGGAAACCGTCTGGACGGTTATCCACACGCACCGTTTCTTCCCAAAACTGCCTAACACGCTTGCCCCACGTGCCTTTAGCTCATCTGGCCCAATTCGGATCTGCACCTAATCTGACCATTGGTCTGATAACTGTCCCGACCCAACCAGCTGGCTCAACCGTCGAACCAATCCACCGAGCTGAGTTGAGTTCCCCGGCAGTTGGTCCAGCTGAATTAGCTGAATCTACTAGCTGATCGAGCTTGACTTAGATTACTGAATTCAGCCTAAGCTCGGTCCAGGTCACCCAAGCTTGGTCAAGCTCGCCCAAGCTCTGTCCAGCTCGCCGAAGCTCCGTCTAGCTCGCCCAAGCTTCGTCAAGCTCTTCTAAGCTCTTTCCTTAACTCGTTCCAGCTCTTTTCTCTCTTTTTCCTTGTTTTCTTGGATAAGTACCAATCATTACTCGGTGGAACGTAATGATCTACTTCCTCGGAGTTGTTTCTCAGTCACAAGAGCATGCTTTAGTTCCACCGCAAACTCAACAGACCATTTTCTTGTGCCAACATTCTTGGTTCTCGATTTTCATGGCTAGGAATATTTTTTTATGTTGGTTTCCCTTGATCAAATATTTTACGGATTATTCCAAACTCAGCCTTAAATCATCTGCTTCATCTCACTTTTGTAGGTTTGTTGATAAGGTTTGAGTTTTCGAAGCTCTTTGTCTTCCATGACTCTGTATTTTCTTTTGTGAGCTATGCTTCTTGTGTTTCTTGCGTAAGATGCTGAATGGAATATGCGTTAGTCAAAGCCCTTATTTATCCCATGATAAATCCACTACTACCAAGTTATACTGTTTCTCCTTTGCCTTGGCATAGAAAATTAGGCTCACTATGGACATAACTTTAACTACAGTCTCCCAAATCAAGAGAAGCAAGAGTCTACTCCAAAGTTACTTGAAACAATCATTCCCATTTTTTGCAATCACCGTTTTGATCAGAGTGGTGATTAGAAAGAAACGGTATTTGGCTGATTTTGTTGGATTAAGCTTGAAAGAAAAGGAAATTTGAGACTCAGTAAAAGACCTAATCCTATCGAGATATAAAAATTATGATTTATAATATGTTTAAGAGTTATCTAGATATGTTACCTACTAGGATTAGTAATTATTAATCTCTATATAAAAAGATGTCAAGGTGTGACATAACATATGAGATTTAGAGATCTTACGAGAGCTTAAGTTTTGAGTTACTTTCTTAAGATAATAAGAGCATTATTCTTATTATCTTTGAATTCTAATACATACATTAAACAATAGATTCCACCGGTGGGTCCGGATTGGTTGTTCAACATGTGCCTTTTTCCTCTCCCACGGTTGCGTCTTAATGGAGATGGATTGGTTTCAGAGGCTGAAGCAGGCTTAGGGGGCAGAGGTAATGTGAGATAGGATAGAAGTAACGTGAGATTCGTTGAGCTGTGAAACAGAGGCTTTCTTTAACTTCACCGCTAGCATTATCCGCTGAATGAAACATCTTGTCTATTGTGTTTGCGGCCTTTGTTTGCAAAGATTCATCTTTTTCTAAACCTAGAAAAAAAATGAACTTTTCTTTTGAATTGGTGTATAAGGTTTTATACCTTTAGATCTTCTACTCGTTAGCCCAGTTCTTAACCTGCTTGTTGTTGTTTAAGAATGATTAAACTAAGGCTTAAGAATACACAAGATTTTAACAAGTTCTCGGCCTCTAACCGATACTTCTCGTGGGAGACTGTCCTTCCAAGCTTCACTATGAATTAGAAAGTACAAAGAGGACCGTAAGCTCTCTATCTGAGAAAATTTAAATTTTAGGCAACAAGATAGCTTAGGTTTTTTTTTGTATATCAGCTAGCACAAAACCCTAATGCTTTCTTGTCTTAGGCTTTCGCAGGTGATCCAGCAAGGAGATTAGCCAGTATGAACAACTGGACTTGGGCTTACATCAACAGCACCAACAAACTTTTACCTTGTGAGCTTAAGCCCAATATCACCAACCCCAAGTTATTTTTCCTCTCGTGTTTCTCTCTTTTTTTTTGTCTAAGAAAGCAATCGACATATGCTTTCCTCTCTCTCTCTCTCTCTCTCTCTCCTCTCTCTCCCTCTCTCTCTCTCTCTTCTCTTCTCTCTCTCTCTCTCTCTCTCTCTTCTCTCTCTCTCTCTCTCTCTCTCTCTCTCTCTCTCTCTCTCTTTGAAGTCTCCGACTCATGGTCTTGCTCGGTGTCGTCTCTCTGAGCTCCACCCTCTTCTAGGAACATCAATGAAGAATAACCACGTCCGGGTTATTTCTATTCTCTTCCTCTTTGGGCGAGTTCGAGCTTGACGTCTCTGATGAGGATCGATAAGCGAGCTTCATTCTGGAAAGAAAAGTGCTTCTCTTCCCTCTGGAGCCTGATTCGAGCTCTCATGGCTTCTCTAGAGGATGAAATCAACAAAGCTCCAAATCTCTTTTAAATCTGGTGACTATTTCCGGCTTCGATCTTCCTGCTCAGGTATCTTTTGAGCTTATTATTCATCTTTATCATGACATTAACCTTCGATTTCAACTCTATTACTGTTTTCCCTAAATTCCAGAAACCCTAATTTCTGACTCTTGTCTTTACAGCTTTCCGAGATAATATCAAAGAACCACAAGCTTCTTGAGTATTGATAACAACTTCTTCTGCTCCAGAACAACTCGCTTGTACCCGAAACTCCAACAAAATGTTATAAACTTTATTTGATTCACAATTCTTCGTCAGATACTCCACCTGCTCCATAACACTCGACTGAATCAAACTTGCTCTTCTCCTTTTGCTTTAAATAATTACTTGAAAATCTCACAATTTCTAGAACTCAAACATATAGTTATTAATGAGCTCTTGTATCTTTTGAGTGGAGGTGTTGGCTTCTTCTCCTGAGTGCTCAGCAGGTCCATGTCTCTTCATATTATGTTGAGGATCCCCAAACACACATAATTTTTTTTCCAAGTACTCCTTTAGTTAGCATATCTGCTGGATTAAGAGAAGTATGAATCTTAGAAACCTTGATAGTGCCTTTTGTGATGTGATCTCTGATGAAGTGTAGCTTGTAGTCAATGTGTTTAGTTTCTCGTGATGCACACTATTTTAGCTAGCCTGATTTCACTCTGTGATTCACAATGAATCTCAACTGAATCTTGTTTGAAACCCAATTCACTTCAAATACCCTTAAGCCACAATGCTTCCTTAACAGATTCTGTGAGGGCCATATATTCAACTTCTGTGGTGATAATGCCACTACCTTAAACTAATCGTATTACACCAACTTAAACACATAACCTGAACTCATCTTCGGTTATCTAAATCTGCTGCAAAATCTGAATCACAAAAATCCTTTAACATCAATCTTTCCTGTTTCGTGAATGTCAATCAACTTCAAGGCGGATACTTTAGATACTTAAGAATCCATTTCCACTGTATCCCATGATCTCTTCCTGGTCCTTCCCATAAATCGACTTACCAAACCCACTGCAAAAGGCCAAGTCTGGTCGTGATCCTGTCATTCCATACATCAAGCTGCCAACATCACTTGCATATGGCACCGGATTCGACGTAATAAGCTTATCTATCAGCTTCATCATCACTTAATCTCTTTAGCTTAAACTGGCTACTGACTGGAGTAACCACTGATCTTGTATCTTCTATGTTAAAAGTCTTTAATACTTTCTTAGATAACCTTCCTGTGATAATTTCAAAGGTTCTTTCTTTCCCGTTTCTGACAATATTCCATTCCAAGGATCCTTGTAGCTGCACCTAAGTTTTTCATTTCGAATTCTTTTTCAGATTCTTCTTCAACTTCTTAATAGATTTCACATCCTTAGATGCAACTACCATGTGTCCACATATAACAATACACAATGTTTATTTATGTTCTGACCCTTGAAGTAGACTCATGGATCGTAGACGCTTCTATGAAACTTCTATTCCTTCATAAAGCTATCAAAACTCTGGTTGCATTGTCTTGGGGACTGTTTCAGTCCATACAAGGACTTCTTTAGTTTCCACACGTAATATCCTTCCCTTTTTCAATGAAATTTTCTGGTTTGGCTCATATATATTTCTTCCTCAAGCGTTCCAATTAAAATGTTGTCTTAACTTCAAGTTGCTCCAAATCTAGATCGAAGTTAACTGTAATGGAAAACATTAGACGAATAGAGACATGTTTCACAACATGAGCAAAAGTCTCGTTGTAATCCACTCCTTCTACCTGTGTGAAACCCTTAGCCACCTGACTGCCATTAAATCTAGGCCTTTCCTCTCCTAGTATACTCGGCTTTCTCTAAAGAGCCATCTACAGCCTACGATCTTCTTGCCTTCAGGTTTATTAATAACATCAAAGGTATCATTCTTTAAGAGAGTCCATCTCATCTTCAGTCGACAATTCCAATTTTTCCAGTCTATTCTCTTAGTAGCTTCGAAATAGGAACTTGGTTCATCTTGATCTATATCCGCAGCACTTGCAAGAGTGTATGCAACGAAGATTAAGTTTTCATAACGAGAGGGTGGTCTAGTTTCCCTTCTTTGTATGTCTCTTGCTAGACTATAATCACCCAATTTTTGAACTTCCGAATTTGCTTGATCAACTTCTTCTTCCTGATATTCGTTTCAAAGATTTGGAACTTTATGTCTCAGAGGTATCTTGATCAAAAGCTTCTCCACCTTGATCTGATCCCATACCTTCGTTAGTATTGTTGTTGCTTGGTCCCTTAATCAAGTATGTGCTGAAATAAACTGATTTCTTCTTCTTTTTAACTTCCTCAAATAATGAGAATTCCTTGAACACCTTTTCTTCATCAAATACTACATTTACAAATAGTGCATTTCCCTTCTTCTGGAATCCAGACACGATAACCTTTGGTTTCAGGAGGATATCCCATGAATACGCCCTTAAAAGATCTAGGACTAGTTTTTCTTGTATCACATGCCGTGAGCAATGCTTCCAAACATTCTGATATGATCATAACTGACCTTGGAGCCGGTCGAAACTTCTTCAGGAATCTAAAACTCTATAGATGAGTTTGGTGATATGTTTGTAAGATAAAAAGCAGTAGATGCAACATGATCCCAAAACATGCAACATGATCTGTTTGTCCTGTTCATTCTTTCGGACACTCCATTCTGTTGAGGGCGTGTTTGCACATGTGTTGTGCATTATAATCCCCCGATCTCTTGCACAATTCATCGAACCGGTAATTACAAAATTCCAAACCATTGTCGGTCCTCAACATTTTTTTTCTTCTCAGTCTGATTTTCCACCAACAGTTTCTATTATGCACTTTTCAAACACCTCATCCTTGCTCTTCAAGAATCTGATCCACAATTCTTTGAATAGTCATCCACAAAGGTCACAAAATAGTGACATCCCTACTCCAGTTGGTTCATTGGAGACTTAACCCCATAAGTCGCTATGAATATACTCTAGAACCTCAATATTCTTGTGTTTAGCCTTAAAAAAACTTTATGTAACATCCCGAGTTGTGATATATATATATATATATATATATAAATAAGCTTAAGATAATTAATTTGGCTACCTATGTCACCAAAGTTGAGTTACCTTTTTCGTCAACCATCTGTTTAGAACTCCAGGGTTAAGCGTGCTTGGACTGGAGTAGTGAAAGGATTGGTGACCTTTCGGGAAGTGATTCGCGGTACCGTGCGAGTGAGGCTAAAACACGGGGAAATGTCGGGTGGTGATTGCAGGGTCAGTAAACAATGATTTCGAGCCTTGAAAATTTTAAGCACCAACCATTGGAATGGGATGGGGCCCACGGGCCGAGAGAGCGGCGTGGGTGGCCATTAGCCGTAGGTAGTCGGGGTGTTACAAGTGGTATCAGAGCTGGTTAGCCATCTCGGTTCTGACCCGAAAGGTGTCTTGAGACCTGTCATGGGGTGCAACGAGGACGTTGCGTTCCTTGAGAGGGGGTGAATTGTAACATCTCGAGTTGTGATATATGAAAAATGCTTAAGAGAAATGATTTGGATACCTATGTCACCAAAGTTGACTTACCTTTTTCGTCAACCATCCGTTTAGAACTCCAAGGTTAAGCGTGCTTGGGCTGGAGTAGTGAAAGGATGGGTGACCTATCGCGAAGTGATTCGCAGTAACCGTGCGAGTGAGGCAAAAACATGGGGAAAGGTCGGGTGGTGATTCCATGGGCAGTAAACAATGATTTCAAGCCTTGAAAAAATTACGCACGACTGTTGAACGGGATGGAGCCCACAGGCGAATAGAGCTGGCGTGGGTGGCCCAGTGGTCGTGGGCGGTTGGGGTGTTACACTTTATTTATGGGATTTCCTAAAACACAAGTCTCGCAAAGATCTAGTGAGTGAACCTCCTTCTCACTTAGATATCCTTTCTTAACTAGGATATTCATGCATTTTTAAGATCATATGACCAAGTTAGAATTCCTTCTATTAGTTAAATTTTTTGAGGTCCTTACCACTGCTGCATCTCCTTTAATGACTTGTCCTTGAAGATAGTACAAAACATCCTTGTACTTGTCTGAGATAACCTTCTTGTTTCCTTTATAGAGCTGTACTATGAAATCTTTTCCTTCATAATAACACCCATTCTTTTCAAGCTATTGATACGAGATCAGATTATTTGCCATCGATGGTATGTACCTGAAATTGATGAGGATCACAACGGTTTCATCTGGATTATCTTCAACTTCCTGATGCCCTTAACATCACTGTGAGTGTTGTTTCCAATCAACATTTTACCTCCTTCAAATTCCTGCAAATCAAACAATAATTCTTTGTCTGGGGTGATGTGGAAAGTACACCCCGAGTCTAGCACGCATTCTTTTCAGTAGACCGTGCTTGGAGTGAGAATCATAGGTTGTTGTGGCTTGTAGTCAAGTTTGCAGATCCATGAGCTTTGTGATGCTTCCTCTCCGGTCAATCTCTCTTCCAATGGTCCTCTTTACCACACACAAAAGCCCTTTTTGTTCTTGGTGTTCCTTGGTTTGGACTTTGACCTGCCTTTTCCTTTAGATTTACCTCTCCAACTCGAATACCCTTTCTTATCCAATCTTCCTCTTGGCCCGACATATAGACATTCTGCATCTGACTTAGGTCTAGATAACAACCCTTTTTCCTTGAGTTCTACTTCCTTTGAGCAAGATGAAGTAACAACGTTATTGATTTTAATGTATCTTGCCACTGCCATATTCAAGGGTACAAACCAGCTGCTCATACTTGGACGGGAGGGTGGATAGAATTTGGATTTCTTGGTCTTCTTCAGGTATGTTTATGTTAAGGCTCTCGAGATCATTTACCATTTTAAGAAAATCGTTTAAATTTTCTTCAATGCTCTTATTCTCTTCCATTCTGAAACCTGCAAATCTTTGTTTTAGGTAGATCCGATTAGGCAAGGTATTTGTCTGATAATCTCCTTCTAATGCCTTCCACACAGCAAGGGCAGTAGGTTGATTTCTTATCTTCCTTAGTATGGTGTCATTAGCACTCATGCATATCAGATTCTTTCATCACCCATCCTTCTCTTCACTCAACGGTTCCGGTTTGATGTCTCAACCTTCAACGTCAGAATCTTTGTTGCTTTTTTTTGGTGTAGACTCTTTCAGGCACTTGTCTAATCCTTGAATCTCAAGCTGACACAACATCTTGTATTTCCATAAACCAAAATCAGCTTTGCCATCAAAATTTTCAACGTCTAACTTGCCTGCGACTGGTTCCATGACTTGTGCTTCTGATTTAACTTTCTTCTCCTTGTTTGGTACACATAGACAAACGTTCAGAGGTCTAAGTCAACAGATGAAATCTTCATATAAGTTCACCTGACCTTCTTTTGTTCTGACCTAGCTTTCTTTGCAATACCCACAATATTAAACTAGCACAAACTTGTTCTTAACCAAGAACCAGTGCTTTGATACCACTTGTAAGGTTTAATACCTTTAGATCTTGTACTCGTTAGCCTAGTTGTTAACCTACTTGTTGTTGTTTAAGAAGAGATTAAACTAAAACTTAAGAACACACACGACTTTAACGAGTTCCTGGCTTCTAACAGGTACTTCTCGTGGGAGACAGTCTGGAACTTTTGACCCAAGACTGAACCCGACAAATATATGTCTCATCCCCAAGAAGAATAAACCCAGGGAGATGACTGAATTCAGACCTATTAGCCTTTGTAATGTGAGCTACAAGATTATCTCTAAAATTTTATGCAAGAGACTTAAGAGAGTCATCCCGAGGATGATCTCGGAGACACAATCTGTCTTTGTGGCAAGACGTTTGATTACTTGATAACATTCTGCTAGCGCAAGAAATTTTCACGCCTTACGGACCAACACGAGATGAAGGACATAATTTATGTCTACTAAAACAGACATGAGAAAAGCCTATGATAGAGTGGAGTGGAGTTTCATTGCAGCCTTGATGTTGAAGATGGGGTTTGATGAGAAACTAGTTGACCTCATTATGTGTTTTATTACTTTTGTCTCATATCAAGTTTTAGTTAATGGTGAACCGAGAGGGCGAATCATACCAAGGAGGGGTTTACGGCAAGGAGATCCTCTACCCCCATTTCTTTTTATCTTGTGCACGGAGGCACTAATCTCCCTCTTGAATGGAGCGGAAGCTGAAAGGAGGATTTTGGGACTCCGCGTAGCTAGAGCGAGCCCAAGGATTTCACATCTTCTATTTGCAGATGATAGTCTTTTCTCTGCAAGGCGGAAATGAGTCAATGCACATAGATTATGACCATTTTAAATATAGACGGGTAAACATCATGATAAAGATTAAGCGCAGCAAAATTCTCTATCGTTTTTGGAAACGAGTTGACCACTCCGAAAAACAGGATATCAAAAATGTCTTTGGTATTTTCACTGAAGGAGGCATGGGAATGTACTAGGATTGCCTGAACAAATTTGTGGATTGAAGATGAAAGTTTTCTCTTTTGTACATGATAGAGTCAATGGGCGCGCCAACACATGGTCATCCTGAATTTTATCAAAAGGAGAGAAAGAAGTGCAAGTGAAATCAATAGCTCAAGCAGTTCCTACTTTTGTGATGTCATGCTTTCTGCTTCTACAAGGCATTATCCGACAAACTAAGGAGCAAGATCTCAAATTTTTGGTGGATTTCAAAACAAAATAGCAGAGGTTTGCATTGGATAGCATGGGACGAGATCTATACCCCTAAAGATATGGGGGGACTAGGTTTTCATAATCTCCATGATTTCAATATTGCACTTTTGGCTAAACAATTGTGGAGACTAATCCAATTTCCATCGTCTCTACTAGCACGTGTCCTGAAAGGAAAATATTATAATCATGGCCCCCCTTAGAAGATCCACGGATGTACTCACCATCATTTGGATGGTGTAGTATCATGGCATCAAAACCCTTACTCAAGTCAGGCTTGCGGAAAACCATTGGATCCGGTCGAGATACGAGGGTTTTGAGTGAACCTTGGATCCAGACTCTAATGCTCGACCACCTAGACCCGCCGAACACATTGTTTATAGACTGCCTCAACTCCTTGTTCATTCCTTTATAAGGAATGATACCAAGGAGTGGGACCTCAACCTTTTACATGAATTTTTCCACCCTGAAGACACACCTTTGATATTGGGATTGAAACCATCTCGCTCACTAGCATTGGATGGATATGTTTGGAATCACACAAATCAGGAGTATATTCAGTCAAAATTGGATACGATCTACTTAGATCGACCAAGTTGCAACTCACACAAGACCGTGTTCTCGAACCAAGCATCACAAGCCTAAAAAGCCATGTGTGGAAGATAAAAGCTCCGAGCAAGATGAATTTTTTTATGTGGCAGGCCCTCTCTGGTTGTGTGGCGACGGTAGAGAGGCTCACCTATAGACACCTAGGTACTGATAGAGCTGTCCTAGATGTGGTAACCTAGTGGAGTCTATTAACCATCTTCTTTTTGAATGCCCTCCAGCCCTGCAGGCTTGGGCTTTATCGGACTATCTGTCCCTTCCGGGATACTTCCCAAGTACTTCTATATACCAAAACATGAACTTTCTTTTTTGGAAGAGAAAAGAGGTGACTCCATTAGAGCCACAATTCGACACCTTCCATGGATCTGTTGGTACATCTGGAAGGCGAGGATGACATACTCTTAATGGAAAGTCATCTCCCCAATTGATACTCACCAACTAGCTTCCCTTGATGTAGGAAGTTGGAGAAAGGCTAATCAAGATGTGGAGGAAGTGGAAGAGGATTATGACGACCCTCATACGTCAGTTGCTGAGACAATACCCCCTTGGATACCTCGAAACCCAACTTGTCAAATTGATGCTTCATGGATCGGTAATGGCAGTGTTAGTGGTCTAGGGTGGAGTCTTAAGGATCACATGGGTATTGAATGTTTCGGATTACGTGTGTGGTAACATAATCCTCTCGTCTCTTCATGCCGAGATGGAATGACTACTTTGGGCTGTCTCATGTATGAGAGATATGAGGATCCCCTCAATCTGCTTCGAGAAAGACTGTTCAGACTTGGAGGATATGACTACAAACCCGATGGATTGGCAAACTTTCTTCAGAGATTGATGCATTCAAAAGTCTACATGATAACTTCGAGAGCGTGAATCTGTTTCATATTCCTCGGAGTGAGAATGGTCGGGCGGACCACCTAGCGAAGGAGGCTAGAAACAAAGGTTTTATTTTCTCCCATATAGATCAGACACGGTCTGAGAGAAGTGGTCTATAAAGGAACAACTCATCTGACCAGCACTTGATCTAAAGAAATGGGCAGCCGACAAAAAAAAAGAGTACAAAGAGGATCATAAAAGTGATCAAGCTTGTGTATATGCAAGCTCTCAAAGAAAATGTAAAACCTTAGGCAACAAGATAGCTTAGGATTTGTTTATATATCAGCTAGCAACAAAACCATAATGCTTTTCTTGTCTTGGAATTTTTCAGATGATCCAACAAAAAGATAAGCCAGTTTGAACAACATGGACTTGGGCATAGGCTTACGTAACAACACCAACATTGTATCTTCTCTGCGAAGTAGAAATTGAAAACTAAGTTTTGGATATTTGTTTTCCAAGAGATCTTGGTTGCCTTGATCTTCTCCTTCTACTTTTCCTGTGCTTTTTTCGAAAAGGAACGTATGACTGTTTAAGTCGGATCAGGTCTGTCTTCTAGGTTTATGTTTTTTTCGTCAATTTTTTTTTTGTTCTTATCGGTTATTATGGTTTAGTATTGGTCTCTGATCGTTTGAATCATAAACCCGAAAAAACTGACACTTGTGTATGTTTGGATCTTTAACATTTGAGATATATAGAAGTGAAATATATTGGATAGCACTAAAATGATTTTTTTATCACAAAAATAGTTTTGAAAGAGAAAACATGACGAAAATAAATTTTATTAAAAATTGTAAATATACATTTATATTCTTCGGGTTAACTAATATAAACTTAGGGTTTTTAGTTATAGAGTGGAGTTTTAGAGGTAAGGTTTAAAATTTAAAAACATAAAAAAATATTAAAATTTTCAAAAAAAAACTATCTCGGTCATTTTTTCAAGATTTTTGTGATAAAATTTTTAAAAGAGCTATTTGAAAAATGTCCTATATAAAACGTTGTCAATAATTTATGAGCTATTTGATATTATATGAAAAAATTTCAAGATCATATAGTTCCCTTTTTCTCAACCATATAGTTCCTATTTTCCCTCCCCTTTTAGTATTCCATATGCGTTTTTCATGGATAACTTTGTGATTTTCCTACCTCAAAAAGCTATTTATATAACGATAGAAAATTACATAAACCATTCCGTCTACACGAAAAAGAGCAAAAATAATACAAAGAAAAATGTCCAGGAGTGTAAATTGGTGTTGGCTCTGTCCCTCTTTTTCTGATTTTTTTGTTCATCTTAATAGGTAATTTATATTATAATATATAAAGCTCACCAAAGTGTTAATTTTGTGGGTTATGATTATCTAATCTATTAAATTAGGATCCTATTTTATCTACTAGTAATAAGTCATAGTAAAACTATTTAAAAAATTAGTTAATATGACATATTTGATTATTTACATTAATAATAAACCAACCCTAAATTTAAATTTATGTTTTAATGATAACAAAAATCTGTTGAGAAAGAATCTAACAAAATCTTACTTTAAATTTTAATTTTTTTTAGAAAATAAAACTTTATTAAATTTCGTATTTAGTAATATAATATTATTATAAATCAATGTTAAATAAGATTTTATTATAAAATAGGAAATAAAAATTCTATACTGTTTTTCATAAATTCTATAAATATATTTTGGATTATATAAAATAACAGTACTACATAAATTAAATATGATAAATTATATTAAATAGGTAATTTAAAAATTTTTAAATTTCTAATTTTTTTATTTTAAATAAATTATCACTCATCATTAAAATGAGTTAAAATTCGTAGTCTATATAATATTTATACAAAATAAATGTAATAACATAAGTTAAACTTATATATATTATATATATATATTATATATATATATATATATATATAATATATATATATATATATATATATATATCTACAACTTTTTATTTGTTTTTAAACTCTCAACAATATATTGTTTAAACATGTTTGTCTAAAAAAATATAATATTATATTGGTAACTTTAGTTCATATATTATTTAAAAACATGTTATTAGAAAACTATGAAATTTTGGTAATTCATTTAAATATTAATGACAAATACAATTTTAATTTTAAATTTATTTTTATTTTAATTATAACAAAATCTTTTTATTAATTTTTTTAAAATAGTACCAAAAATTTAAATATTTTATTTATAAAATAATAGATTTGATGTAGTCACAAAAATTTAAAATTCATTTAATGTTCCAAACTTAAAAATAGTTGTGTAATTTTGCAAAGTTTCTTGACAAAATATAAAAATTTGACAATAAATTTTTAAACTTAAATAATAATATTGAAAATTTTAAAAATTTAAAATCATAGATAATAAAAAATAATTTTGAAATGCACCACGAAAAAACTATTTATATATGTTGTAAAAATTAATGCAATCTAATATTTTGAAGTCTTATTTTTTTAAAATAAAGCTTAATATCATAACATCCAAAAATTATCCTATATCAATAAATTTACTAAAATAATATGATAGATACTACTATGCATAAAATTTACTAAAAATAATGCTATATTATTTAAAAAAATTAAATCCCGTAAAATACTAAAATGATATATGTTAAGTATATTTTCTTATAAAAAATGTAAATAGAAATGATCTTAAATATGTTTCTTTTATATAATATAAATAAATAAAATTTAAAATATATTATATAATTTTTTTATAAATTAAAGAAAAAAAATATTATGAAAAAGATTTTCTATCAATTATTTTATATGGTATTTTGTTGTACCTAACTCGAAAATATATTAGTAAGTAATAGAAATTAATAACAAAGTAAAATATTTTAAACAAATCACTATATATTAATAATATTGAATAAAAAATATAAAAAGTAATATTATAGATTTACACAATATTAAACACTTAAATAGAAATTATATATTTATAAAATTTGTAACGATATCTAATACATTTATAAAATAGAAAAATATCCGCACGGATGTGCGGGTTAAAATCAAGTTGTGTACTTAATACATAAATTGTTAAACTTTAGCATCTTACAACCAAACAATTTATTATTGATTAACAACAAATACAAATAAAAAATTACATTTTATGATACAGTTTAAGTTAATATTTTGTATTACTATTTTCATACAAAATCTCATATATTTAAATACGTAAAAATCATTCATGATGCAAAATTTCATTTATTTAAGAATTGAAACTCATATTACTGGTGGCTGTTTTTAAAAGTGAATAGATTATGTTTTATTAGAAAAATAGATATTAGAATATTTTTTCGGTTTAGATCTTGAAAACACTAAATAGTGAATTTTAATCTAGATAATGGTTTTTATATATCTTATCTGAATTCCTACTCCATGAAGAATGCCAATGGTAATGCTCAAAGATCATGTGAATCCCTTATATATTAATCCTGGAGCATTACAACTTTTAAGTTTAGTCACGTGTCATCATTAGGACTATTCTTAGAATCTTTAGAAAAAAATTGGTCTATCTAATTATAGATTATATTTTTATTAAATTAACATTCATATTGATTAGTAGTGCTTAAAATGATATTTAACATTTTTCCTTAAATACAAGCTACGGAATTACCTAATATGATTAACATATATGTGACAATTAATGTTTTGAATAATAAATATTTGATAATATATTTTGTATTCTTCATCATTTTTTTAATTTATATTATTAAAAAAATTAAACAATCACATTAACCATATAATAAAAAATCTAGATTTTATTCTTACATGTTATATTATGAAATTTTCAAAACAACTATAAATTAATAAAACAGTAAAAGCATTACAATAAAAAAATTGTGAACAATGTTTTTTTAATATAAATATACAAATGGTCATAATATCATATGAATATGAAGTATCATTTAATATATATTCAGATTAAATATATATTAATATTATTTAAATTAAACTATATATCATATAAAATACATATATGTTAATTATATACTTAGATGGACCATTACAACATATTTTGGTAAACACCTGTCATTATAATACGTTAATATACGAGCTATATATATTAATCCTTGAACATTAAAATCCTTGAAAAATGTTATCAATCCTAGGTAAGTTCTTGGTTTCACAAATTTTTAATATTTATATATATAATTTATAATATGTACGAGCTATTATATAATATGTACGAGCTATATATATATATTAATCATAGAGTTATTTATAAGAGCTTTTTAGTAGTCACGTGTCATCACTACAATGATTTTTAAAATCCTTAAAAAAAAGAAATTAGTCCATCTAAATATATATTATACTTTTTATTAACTAATTATCAGATTATTTTTCCTTAAATAAAAGCTACGAAATTACCTAATATGATTAACAAATATATTACAATTAATAATTTTGAATAATAAACATTTGATAACAATATATGTATCTTCCATCATTTTTTTCAACTTTATATTCTTAAAATAAATTTAACAATCACATAAGTATATAATAAAAAACTCTAGATTTTTTATTATTTGCTAAATTTTGAATTTTATTAATATAAATTGCTAAGGCTGTTCAAAATCTACGATGAAATTGTCTTGATCAATTGTTTGACTTTTTTTATTATAACAAGCTACAAATGATCATAAAATCATATAAATATGAAATCTCATTTAATATATATATATATATATATAACATGTTAATTTGACTTTTTCCATTAAGTTGTAAGCCTAAGTTAATAAATATTCTATTAATAAAATTAATATTTTTGTCACAGAAAATATAAAAATGTTAATAAAATCATATGAGCATCAAGCCTCAATAAATAAATATTTATATTAGATATATTATATATCTATGTCAATATCATTTTGATTTTAATTAGATACTATATAAAAATAAATAGATTATTATTTTGATTTTATCAACAAAATATATTGTAAATAAATAGAAAGGTTGTTTTTATTTATGTTCTGACTCAAATTTAACTGTATACGTAATAACTATTCGCTCATTAATTATTAAATATATTTATTATTGCATAATATATAATTAACACAAAATTAATAATATTATTTACAAATAATTTGTATACATAATTAATCTTCATTTTGCGCAAGCTTGGATCTCAAATGTTACTTGATTATATCATTTCAAAAATATGATTTTTTTCATATCGAAGTGAGATAATGAATTATAACATTCGAATGATATCATTGAAACCTAATATAAATTAAATAAGTTTTTTTAAAAAATATCAACAAATATCACCCTACTCATCAACATTATATTGACGGTCCACAACTATACGTTTGGAGATTTATGACATCATGGTTGAACAAACAAGGTTAAGATTCAACGATAATTAGTATATTAATTTCACTCCGCGCATGTGCGCGGGTAATCATCTAGTTTTATTATTAAAGAACGTGTTTTCTGTAAATATAAACTATGTACATTTAATCAGAATGATGTTAGTATTTCATAACATTTACTAATTTATCAGGAATGCTAAATGCTCGTGTGAATCATTATTGTGAAAAACGTCCCAGCAAGAGCGCCCACCTGGAGTCTGTACTAAACCTAATTTTGATGCGGTATGCCTCTCAACTTGCAAAAAGGAAGGTTTACCAAATGGAAAATGTATGATAAATTCAAAACAAAGTCCAATAAGAAAGTGCTATTGTTGGATTCATAATGCTAAGGCTTGTCAACAATAATGCTGATGAGAAATGATAGTCATGGAAATTCATGTTCGATCGAGTACTTAATATCCATAAATTGTTTTTTACTTTTCTTTGTCCAAGTTTTTTTCCTTTTTAATATGTGTGTTTTAATGCATGTAATAATGAAAAAAAAAATCTTTGGTTTGGCTTACGCTTCTTCAGAAATAAAGTTTTATTATATCTTTTGATTATCATTATTCAGATACTAACATCATAAGTGGTATTATATATTTTTTTTAACAACAATACAATTTAGAAAACATTCTTTTAATGTAAAACAATGTTATCATCACATTATACTAACATATAATACATAAATTGTATAAGTTATTATATACAATATCAAAGATATACTTAGATTAACATTTTCTATTTGTGCAAACATTTTGGGGAAATTTGTTAAATATGACTCAAAACTTGATTTTAGATGCAAAAGTGTATCAAACATCAATCAAAATCAAAAATAACCCAAAAGCCTTGTAAAATTACAACCAGCCCCTTATGACCAAATAAAAAAACCAAAATTTATTTTTACGAATATAACCATGAGAAGCTTTCTGAGTCTTGTGAGCTTGTGTAAGTCGCAAATATTTCCTAGATGTCTTCTCATATATTTGATCTGAAAATAATTTATAAAATTTATAAAAATATTTGTTGGATAAAAAGTTGAAATCATATAATTATAAACATTTATAAATGATATAAATTAAGATATAGTAAAATTGAATTATTTTAACATAGATGAGTGAATGTAGTGAGTTTTGGTATTCTTTGGTTTAGGGTTTGGTAACATATGTTCTATTATTGTTTTTATTCTTAGGGTTAGTTTTGGAAAGCTTAAATTTTTGTTTGAAAAATTAATTTTTACTTGTATGTGTAAAATTTTGTGTATATTAAACACTTTTTAAGTTGAATTTGTTTTTAATGAAGTGTTTAGTTAGTTAATGAAGTTTAGGGTTAATTTAGGGTATAGACGACTTCTAAGAAGCCATCTGATGAATAGTATATACGGGATGGAAGACTTCCTGGAAGTCGTCTTGTGGTTTTTACATGAGACGACTTCCAAGGATCCGTCCATACTGGACCGAATCTTTATTTTTACCAATGTACAATACACATAACCAGACATAAATACTATTTTTTTTCACTGTATGTAGAAAAACACGGAACCAAGCGTTGTTTCTCTCTAAGGCGATTTCGTAGGCAAATCTCCCTTTTCCGTCGAATCTCTCTTTTCTGTCGTTCTCACCGTCGGTAATCTCTCCTTTTACGATGAATCTCCTTTCTCCTTCATGCCGAAGAGTATTTAAGTAGATTAAACTAACCATCCCGCTTCTTTTTCCAGATCCGAAACCCGTTTCGTTGAACTTCTTTGCTGGTAAGTTCTTCCTCTTTGCTGTTGAGTTCAATTTTATGACTTAAGGTGTAGCATACCCGATCTTGGAAAGAATCATCGGGACGAGCCAAGGTTCAAGGAAACCTGCCAGCCAGGTCATGTGACCTACAGGAAAGTGTTCCATGGTCGTGATTAAATGTTAATTACTTCAGAAGGCTAAGACTTAACCTAACATAGATGGAAACAAGTATAAGGGAGCTGGAAGAGTGATATGGAAGTTGGGCGATGTAGACGGGTAGCTCGATCAGATGGACTCAGTGTGGTCAAGCTCAGTCTATCTCACTCCAAGTTATGTCAACTCCGGGTAGCTGGACTACTATCTCACTCAATTGGGCCACCTGTGAGCCAGATGGGAGCCAGCTCAACTCAAATGGACTTAGTGTTCGTGTCTCGGGCAGTTGATCCGGGTCCTGGCCGTAGTCGGGCCGCATAGTCGACCCAAGTTGGTTATGAGCCATGGGGGTCCATGAGATTGGTCCATAAGCTTGGTAATGGATCTAGGCCCGTGTATGATCTGCTGAATGGAAATTACAGGGCGTGGGTAACTGCCTTAGGCGAAGGGATGCGATCTGGTCCATTGATTAGACCAATGCCACAAATGTGTCTGAAGAGGTGCAACCCTTAGAATGTTGACTGCCCATTCTTCTATATAAGGAGGAAAATTCTGTGGGTTTGCACACACACCGGGGCTTTCTTCTACACCCTGAAGCATAAATAAAATAAAGAGAGAAAAGGATAGAAGATCAGATTCAATAATCCAAGACATAGATGCGTGTGAAGGCAATTAGGAGACTGTTTTATGGGCGATCAAAAGGAAGTTGTGAATGACCCTTCTGATGGGTTTTGCTCATTGATATCAGCACTCAGACGGCCTTCTACAGGGCCCGAGGTTTTGAAAGTTTGCCAGGCACAGCACAGCAAATCCCCAGGAAGAAGAGAGAGGGCCTGGACCTCATTTCTATGGCTGGAGAAAGACCTTATAAAGAGCGGTAGTCTGTGGTGAGGCAGTTCCTTGGGGGTTTGAGAGAAGAGATGAACGAACCATGGGATGATCTTGATCATTACTAGGAGTACATGGATGAAGGCTTGATATAGGCGTGTGTAATAGTAGCGTGGAAGTCCAAGGTCATGGGCTGTGATTGGCGACCATCAGGCCTTAGACCATCTCGGTATGATCGGGTTTATTGGAGGTTGATGTTGGACGCAAGTACATCTGATCTCTCCCTCTTACTTTTCAATACTTCTGATTCTTCTTATCCTCTATATTTGTGAGTGGTTATGGATGGAATGGGATGGTGTTGAGTCCAAGGTTAATTGGATTCAACAGACCATGCTCCATGTTCAAATATTGATCTGTGTCAGACCAATAGTATTTTGATCGAAGGGTTGTGAACCCTTAAATGAGTTCATGTCACAACCAAACCGCGATCCTTGGCCATGGGCTGGATCCGCGCATGGTTTAACCCAGTCTAGATGGGAAGTTGAGTTTAGCGGTTGGAACAACCCAATAGTCACGAGTGAGTAAAGGACACGAGTTGTCAAGGGTTAAGAGTTGCCAAGGGGTACTAGTTGCCAAAGGACACGAGTTGCCAAGAGTACCAGTAACCAAAGGGGTAACGAGTTACAAAGGGGAGTCGTGATCCAATAGGTGTGATCAATATTGTAATCCAAGAGTTACGAACGTGTCTGATTCCAGGAGGGTACGCAACGTGTCGTGATCCAAGAGGTACAAACGTGTTGTGATCCAGGAGGTGCGATCGTATCGTGATCCAAGAGGTACAAACGTGTCGTGATCCAAGAGGTAAAAATGTGTCGTGATCCAAGAGGTACAAACGTGTCGTGATCCAAGAGGTGTGAACATTACGTGATCCAAGGGATGGCGAATGGTTCGGGTCCAAAAGGTACAAATGGTTCGGGACCGGAAGGGTACGAATGATGCGGTTCCGAGGAGGTAGGAAGGGATCGTGACCAAAGTGGTTGTGATTGTTCATGGAAGGCGTGTATGATCTGATCATGATTTAGAATGGACAACCTGATCCATAGATGAATGGATTAAGGTGTCAGATCTAACCTGATTAATGAATGCATCGGTTAGTATGAACAAGGCATATCGGTTGTCTCGAATATAATCCATGGCCGGCCAGACAAGATAAAGACCCAACAGTTATGAGTCATGTGAGGTTTGTTGTTGATTAACTTAGGATCTAAATGGGAATTTTCAGTCCAGAGGATGAAAAAAGGTTGTTGGATGGTGCATGAGCCGGGAAGGGCCAAAATGCCTATCCTTAGCCAATGACGACTTCCCCAAGTCACTGAGTCAGTGAGATGGTTGGTTGAATGACTAAGTACCTAAGGGAGTTATGTAATGGCAAATGTACCAGTCAAGGACCTTAAGTAAGATCAATTGAGTGGTCCTGGTCCAGTAGACCAAGTATTGTAGTTTGGATCAATGGAGGACTGATGAGATACTAAGCTCCATGGATGTGGCAAAGATATGACTTAGAAAATACTTGGATAATTAGTATCTTGCTAGGGCGCTGGATGAGAATGGTTAGAGAATGAACGTCGGATAGTATGACGTAGACCGTTCTAGGATTGTTCTATAGATGAACTAGATTTGACTCGCGCGCGCCGGCTGTGTTAGGTTGACTTCGGAATGACGTAATTTATAAACTTCTAGTTTTATAAAAATCCATGGATAATCTATGTATTTTGTATATTACATATAGAGTACAATATATTAATTTTATATATAGATGTTGATAATAGTATTTTTATTTGTACTAATTATATTTAAAAATTTATAAACTTGATGTAGTTTGATGTAATCTGTACTATTTATATATTAACATGTTATTTTTTAATTTTTTTAAAATGAACGAGCATACTAAATTTTTAAATGGTCAATATATGATATTGTAATAATTTGGATATAATTATTTAATTAAATTATTTTAATGCAGTGTACGAATCTTTAATAAAAAGAATACAAAGAATACTTAACTTTATTGTAAATCCATGCTAAAATATATAGTAAAATGAGAATATTTTTGTATACTGGTATCATATTCAACAACTCTTATTTAATAACTATTATCTATAGTTTACAACACAAATCTAAGTATTCTACTTTAATAGACGATGGGGAGTTAGATGGTAGCACTGTGACTGACAGGTATAGACAATGGACAGACAAGGTCAATGCGACTAGATATAATATATACTATTAAAGCAGAATCCTACTAAGGATTCATGCCTGTGTAGTTTTTGTGTAGTTATTCTATAAAGAGATGTCACTCTTTATTTGAATACTATTATTAGTTAACATTAATGCAAATAATTAATTTGGAGAAATATTTCAAAAATAAAAGACAATTAATTATGTATAATTTTCTCCTTTACTATAAAAGTGTACATGTATTTATTATCATAACATTATTACAGCGATTCCAAAAAATGTATGCCACTATAAATTTCATATATAATATTTACGAGATATATATAATTTTGCAGTTTCAGAGTATTTTTGAATAATATACGAACAAAAAATATCATATATTATTCAATAAAATAATATGAAATTTTTACTAGTTTAAAACGATTGAAATGAGTATTTCCGTAGTATCAAATTGATCATTATAATCTGTTCGTATAAACATAATCTAAATACAGAATTTTATTGATAAACCTTTACATTGTAGAATGGAACGTCTGCAGAATCCGAGCAATTATTCATACCTTATTAGAAATTCATGAATCAAAATGAAAAGTTTGACATATACTTGTATATTTTATTAACGTGTAATAAATTATTTAGATTAACATATCAATAACATTTTTGAAACTTGTCAGAACAAATTATTTTATCCCGCAAGAAAATATTATTATCATACTATATATCTTTTTATTAGAAAAATATTTCATTTTAACATATTAAATCATTTAAAATAATATAAGATTATCTAAATAGACAATTTATATTATTTTAATTCTATATGTTTATTTATATATGATTTTATGTAATTTAGGAGATTGGTAAATTATATATGTTAAATATGCTATATATATTATATAGAACCAGGACGGGTTCTATTTATTCGAGAACGGGTTCTGGATTCGAATATAAATGATGCTTAGACTCAAAATTATAATAATAAACAAATTTAATTATTGTTTCTATAAAAAATTATAGATTCATCCATACTTTATAAAATTGGATCAAGAAAAACATATCCGCGCTTTCAAAGCGTGGGTGCAAATCTAGGTAAAGTTATTAAGAAGAATATTTGTTGCGTAATTGTAGAAATGAATCTAAGGCTAGGAAATGACTGTAGTGGTTTTTAAGCTAGGTTTAAGATAGCCTCGCTAAGGGCGATATTATAAATGAGGGAGAAAAAATTGGGAGGTTTGGTCATGCTCTGGACCGAGCGACGTGAGGCTTCGACTGCGGTCTAAGTCACCCGGGTTTTGGGTCTTACATAAGCGCTTAAGCCGCGTTAATACCCTATAAGTTGTATTCTTGGTCCGATCGATTTTTGCAAGATATGTAACAATTGTTTGTCGTTGGCACTGCATAAATTCTCAACTGTAAGTCATTCCGTGTTTCTATTTTAATTTAGGTTTATTTATTATTATTTAGGTCTTCTCTTCAGATCTGCAGGCTTAACACAGATTTTCAGATCTGTTGAAGAGGTCGATAGTAGTAATATATTGCATACTGGAATGACTTTCCAGATAGACTGACACGGAATTCTTCTAGTATAACATTATAAAAATCGACTCTTACAGATATGAAAATCGTGTTTAAGCCTACATGTGAACGATTTTGTAGTCTTCTAGTGTGAAAGACTATTGAGAAGATTCCTCGAAGTTTTCAGAAGTGGAATACTTCGTAAGAAGACTTCCTGAAAATCTCTAAGAAGTCTTTCACTAAATTACATGCAGTTTTCAGTATAGGAATTAGAGTATTTGGTTTGTGTTTGAGATGTTGGTTTTGATTGGTTTTACAGACGGAAAATGGACATACCAGAACTTCCGTAGAGGATGATATACATTAGGGGATGGTTCATTCCACCAAAAGCATTTAATATCATACAGATGACTCGACATTGCTTACTGTTCTGTAAGGCGAAGGCTACATGATGACGAATATGAGGAGCTGATGACTCAATACTTGGAGTGTTCATCAATTTCAGGAGCTGAGTTCTTGAATAGACATCAAGGCTGGTACATTTATTCTCAGTTTTTAGCTTAACATTAGGTAAGAAGTATGAGCTTGGAGTCCGTGGTTCCTAGAACAATGAGGTTTTCAGCTGATAGAGTTCTGAACACCTCACTGTCTGAACACTGCGATTAAATGAGGACATGGAGAATCCAAGGTGTGAGTTTACAAAGGAGATGGCTTCTTTTTGGGAGATGATGGAAGTTGAGGTTGATGCTGGCTCTAACTTCGCTGAACATATAATAGCAGTCATGTGGAGATGGCGAAGAGTGGACTCGATGATCTCATGCTGGTCTCTGATACCGTTACCGATCCTCGAGTGGATTACATTGAATGCGCAAAAGAACTAAACCGCTACAGAGCTAGTATGCAAAGCTAGTGATGGATTTAGAGAATTATGAAAGTGTATCATGTGGCGTTCAAGGTGCTGATAGATCTCTCTGAGGGAAAAAGATTGACCAAACCAGCTGTTCGATGGGTTTGGTACAAGTTATCAGTGTGGGTTTAGCATATGTCTTTCCTAGAATTGGCTTCTAATATGGAATCCATACCAAACAGACTGTCTCACCATTGTTGGCTTACGAAGGGTGGCAAGGAGTGTAGAAGAATGTTAATGAGAGCTAATCAGCAGACATGTAGTTAACGTCACGCCTAGAGATCTTCGCAGATACTTATATTTAAGTTTTCTGGAAGTCTTCAGAAAATACTTTGCAAAGACTTATAGATAAGTCTTCTGAGTAGTCTTCCCAGAAAACGACTTCGTACGAAGACTATAGTTAAGTCTGCGAGTCTTTTCTGTAAGACTTCCATCTTTGTGTAATGCCGTCAAATATCTAGTTGATATCTTGTTATTTACTGCAGACTAGCGAGATCAACTGTTGTACATAATGATTTGGTGAAATGTTTCCACAATGCGGACTTTGATGTACGAGATACGACTGCGGGAGAGAACATAATTAAAGTCATGCTTTACATGCGAAACCTATAGAAGTGGACCATGGATTGCTGGGACGTTTCAGTACTAACCGTGGGTCAATCCAAGACGCATGTTGTTTATGTGAAGAAGGAGGAGAGGTGCAGCGAAGACAGAAACTGTTGTTGAGGAAGAGCAGTGGAAGAGCTTGGAAGAAGTATCGTAAGAGGCTTCTGCTGAGCTTCTGCTGAGGCTCTGAAGAGGCTCCTAAGAGTCTCAGAGGCTTCTACGCTGTTGATGAGATGACCAAAAGAACAGATTGAAAAAGGCTTCAAGGCACCTAGCTGATTCCATGAGGATGGGTTTGGATGTGCGCTTAAGGGAGACCAAGCTTCTCGGGGATAGATAGAAGCTGTGGACAAGAGTGTAGGAATCACCAAAAAGGGACTGCATCCAATGATCTTCAACTCACTACTTCCATGTCCGGCTAACGTGGCACGAACCTGGGTTTGGTACACACCTGCGCCGAAGATCACAAAGAGAGAGAGCCACTAGGCAAAGTGTTAGGAGAACAGAGCT